>OU427004.1:7871378-7973878 GCA_911387935.1 Dolichovespula saxonica | reverse complement strand
TTTCCGACCTCGACGTGGGTATCCTTGCACGTGCTTTCGACGAGAAAGGGCATAAGAGGGGGGAGAGATTATCCGAAGGAAGAATCGGGAGAAAAAGTATGTACATACGCATTCTCTATCTCTCCTTCTGCGAGACGAGGTTCGGGATATAATCTCGCAGAAGATCGGAATTCCGCGACCACATCTTCGAGCCTCCTCTCTCTTTCTCTCCTTAATAGAGATTCGCTCGCCATCTCGGGCTTACTCTCCGACGTTTTACTCCCGGTGCCCCTGGCAAACGGCAGTCCTGGCGGCAACGTTTGTAAATCGCTCGGTTCGGATTATCTGAGGTACCGATCGACGACGCTTGCCCTTGCCCGCCCACGCAAAGCTTCGTCGCTTTTATTTCTTTTTCTCTTATTCTTTCGATTTGCCTCTTCGTTGTATGTACGGTCGAACGCGTTGACGATCACGAAAATGTTATTTTCATGAGCAAACGTAAATTGGTTCTTCTTTCGATTTATTTATAATATGTTATGAATCGTTAATTATTGAAGGTCATCGAGACGTTGCCAGAGTACCTACGCGTCCACGCGTATTCGATGAATTTTGCCTGACGTCGAGCGTAAATTCGACGCTTTTTCTGCATTAACTCCTAATTACATTAACGACTCGCGCCACGAATCGGCAACGTTCGGCGTCAAATTCGTCCCGCAGGAACGGTTGTATCATTATCGAATTTATACCCGTTATAAATCTTTAATCCGCTTTCGATATGCGCGATGCCGCGGAGGGGTATGGGACGAGGCACGAACGCGTACTTCGCGCATGTACGCTCGATAACATTCGTTTGGCAGAGCACGGCAAAAAGGATCGGTGCTCGCTCTCGTTCGTTCGTTCGTTCGTTCGTTTCTCGTCTCTAACAGAGGCATCGTTGTCGGTGATCTGCAAAGCGTTAAATCTCGTTTCGAGGCCATAAGTTAGAATAAAAAAGATTAATGTTGCGTTTTATAAACAGCTCGAAAAGGAAGTTGCGAAACGTTAACTTTATTCGATCGACTGCTGCTCGGATTATAACTTTAATGCATCAATTTCTACTTTTCGGTTTTCGGAATATTTCTACCGATTCCGTTTTCGCACGGGAGAACATTTCTTTTTCCTTACGTATCTGTACGCGTACCTATACGTAACTACGGCCACGTATGTAAACGCACCGTTGAAATGAACAAAATGAAATTTACAAGAGGTTAGAAGAGAGCAATTAATATAAGACAAGAGAGAGATAAATAGAGTTAAATGCACTGAAATCGTGTCAGAGACAAACGGCGGAGTGAACTAATTGCGAGTACTTCTTTCGATTATCGGAGTCGAGTTAACGCGATTAGTAGGATCAACAAAGTGCGATCGTTCTTGACCGATTCTCTTTTCATCGTTAAATTATCGCTTCGTTTTTCTCGAAAATAAATATGCGTCACCGTTAGAAAATCAAAGAGAACATAAAATCTCTAGAGCCGAAATGAAATCAATGTTTCTACAAAAGGCAGGTAAAGAGGGAGAAGGAGTTGAGGACCAAATAAAAAATAATAAAAAGAAAAAAAAAAAAAAAAGAAATCGATACTCCGTACCTTCGTTCTCCGACGTCCAAGTTTCGCGAGGTTGTAGATATACATAGAACGCGTGGAACGTCTGGTTAATTTCAGATGGCACGTACGGATACTTGAAAAAGTCAGATACGACGACGGTAAGCCGCCGCGTCTCGAGTATGCCTTCGATCAGAAATAAAAAAAAAAGTATGGAAGCGACGAGAGGGAGAAACAAACGATCGTTGCTTCGAATCAATTGTATTTGGTGTAAGTCCTTCGAGAACCTAGTCGCTAGGCGAAGCTAAAAAAAAAAAATAAATAAAAAGAATATTCTAAATCGATCGCCGAGAGAAGAATCGAAAGAGAAAAATCAATTCCTGTGTTCCCGCGGGAAAGTTTAATCGGGAAGCGAGGAAGGTCGAATTACTTAACGCGTGGGCGCCCCTTGTCCCGTCCTAGAATTCTCCGATAGAACGACCGATTGCGAAACTTTAATTAAGGCCTACGTCGTGACCTAATCGTCGAGCAGCGGCTACCGACGCACCGTAACGCGAGAACGAGAGTACGAACGGAATAAAAAAAGATGGAGAAATTCAGCCCCTGTGTTCTAACCGCAAAACTGACACGCGCCATTAGCCGAATCAAGATTAATTCGATACTTCCGCGCCTACGCGAAACTTAAAGCACGTTAAGACCGGCGTTCAGGTGTGGAATAGAAAGTAGGCTTGGCAAAAACGTTCCCTCGTCTCGTTTCTTCGACGAGCGAGCGAACGAACGAACGAACGAACGAACGAACGAACGAACGAACGAACGAACGAACGAACGAACGAACGAACGAACGAACGAACGAACGAACGTACGTACGTAATCGTGCAACGATTCGCGCCTATCCTCGATATCGACTTTTTAATCGGATTTCCTTGCATTTCTTCGAGACGCGAACGACCCTTCGTCGACGCAACATTTTTCCATTATATCCGGCATCTATGCGCTCGTTGGTTCGTTCGTTGGTTCGTTCGTTCCAACGACCAGAAACGCAACGTTGAAAATGTATGTACATACTTGGATTTTGCCAGGGAAAATGAAATTTGTACGATCAAACTCTGTCGGAAAGTTCGTTAACAAAACTTTGTCCATTCGTAGGGTGCAACTACTTTTCTAACTCGCCGGGTACGGAGTTTAGTATGTGGTTGGTAATAACAAAGATTAACCACCTCGTCCCATTACGTAGAATTTTATCTTCCCGGCCAAAAAGTTTTCTTCGTTAACCCTTGCTAACGAGTTTATGCTCGTAATGCCTGGTAAATGCCTCGAAACGTATACGAGAAACTGTTACCTGTCGTTCGAATCGATTTCTTCGTTGTCATTGCGTACGACAACGTTGCAAACGTTCCTACGATCTTGTCTTTTTCGTTGAAATATAATGAAAAGACTTATCATTAAGTGAAACTTTTTGCGAATATTTGTCGTCGAAGAGACGAAATAAGTAGAGGAAGAAGGGGGATTCGTTAGATAATTAATGTCCACGTAATTACGATGGAAGTAACGAGAAAGAGAAGAGCGTAACGTTGGCGCAGGTGTCGACGACGAATCGCATCAATTTCTTACGTAAGTTCGCCGGAGACGTCGGTGGAAGCGCCTTTTATTCCTCGTACCAGGTTCTAGAGACTAGATTACATCATCGGCTAGCCATTTAATAATATTAAGCACCTGCTGTCCCTGAGACTCGAAAACGCGGACGAGGCATAAGCTGTTTATAAATTTTGACGTTTACGCGAACGTGTAATAACGAAGGAAATTATAATAACGGTGATGTCGTTTCGATATATCAGAAAGAAACAAAATCGAAACGAAAGGACATAGATTTTAGTAAGCAAAAGGTAAGCGAAGAGAGGAAGGCAACATGACGGATGACAGGGACGGACGGACGAGCATTGACGAGGAGTAAAAGAACGTGATCGGAATTCGAAGGCGAGACCGCACGACGAATTAGCCTGGTCAAAAGTGGGTGGACTTTGAAATGAGTCGACGAGGAGCCGAGTATCGATCGAAACGGATTTCGATAATCGAGATACGATATTAATAACTTGGACGGGATAAACGTGGGCGTGTGCTCGTATTGGCGCGTGTACGTTCACGGAGAGTCAAGTCCAATATCGACGTTTTCTCGAATAAACGCGATGTACATTCGAAACTTTTTCGCTAACGGCGCGACGCGCGAATCGGCTCGCGACGATTCAACGACGACTTCAATGCCCATTTTCGTTCCTCCGAAGTGGAAAAGCGCTAAATTTACAATATAGATCGAAATAAGAACGTTCGGGAGGGAGGGAGAGGCTCTCTCTCTCTCTCTCTCTCTCTCTCTCTCTATGTGTGTGCTCCGAGAAACTCGGAGCAAGAGTAAACCGATCTACGTGGCGAAGAGCGTAGCGCGTTACGGTTGGCGCGTCTCTCGAAAGAGAGGCTAAGGCAAACGTATCCGAACGGCGATACTTTCTCGACCGAGTCGTCCAAATTTCTAAACGAATCGATTTCCACGTCCGACGTTTCTAGCGTCAAATACGTATTTGCAGAGAGCAAATATAATTTCTTCTTCAACGGGTGGAAACGAGTCGAGTCGAGTCGAGTCGAGTCGAGTCAAGTCGATCCCAAAGTTCGAGGTAGACGCAGGAATTCACGTGGAAGCATCGATCGTTCGGAGACATCGTTAGTCACATGCCGCGAGGTTAATATCGAATGCATTCAAAAGTTAGTCAAAGTGGGTTGGAATTATGTCAAATTTATCGGTGCTTCTCTATACCCGTCATAATAGAAAGGAAACGTCTCTGTAGGAGCTCAAACAATGAACTAATATCGATCGCGACCCTTTCTGCACGCTAATCCTACCAAGCTTTTGCACGTAATCACGTGCAGCAACGCGAGTAAGAACGTGCGGGCTCTTTCGACGTTGAATGCTCCCGGTACAGGCAGATTCAAAGATGTTTCCCGAGAGAGCTTTCGTTGCACCACCTTCATCCTACGATCCGAGAACGCGTCGTCGAGGCATCCTCCCGAATATCGTAAATTCATAGAAATTGGCGCCTTTAGAACGAGGCGCCACCTTCGAATCGAACGTTTCGAACGTTTGTCGCCGCGCGCACTCCCACACGCATATTCTTCCCAGACTATGCATCGTGCACTTTTCCTATTATATCTTTTCACTTTGATGACATTTCAAACGATCGATTTCACGTATCGTTTCTTCCTCCAGCTCGCAGACGAAGCTTCAACGACGAATCCACGGACTTTTCCGCTCGACGACGTCCCGCTACTCGCTTCGTCCTATCTCCGTTGATCATCCCTCCGTTCATCTCCCGTATAACTTGGTTCCCTCTCGAAGCCACCCCTACACAATTTCCTATAGCTTTGGTCACCTCTCGAACGGTCGCTCCGACGGGTTTCACGACAAAGTCAACGTTCGTTCCTTCGATCGATCGATCGAGCTCGTCTTTAAATTCATCCTTCCTTCTCTGCGGAAGAGAAATACGAGCCAGCTACTAAATCTTTGATCCTTTTAGGACTCGCGCGTCCTTCCCCTCCCATCCTCTCTCTCTCTCTCTCTCTCTCTTTTTATTTCCGATAAAACTCACGATCCTGTTTCAACGGAAGTAAAACCAAGTAGAGCGTTTTTTCTCGGGGAAAGACGGCACGACGGACGGATAAGAAGGAATTCGAGAGAGAGAGAGAGAGAGAGAGAGAGAGAGAGAGAGAGAGGAGAAAATGTTTCGTTAGAGAGAGGAACGCGAGAAGACACACGACGCAACACTCAACGCTCGTGTTGAACGGCGTGGTGTGTACGCGGCACTGTCGTCCGTACCCTCGACTCCGTATGTACTCCGCATCCGCACTCCTCCGAACGAGTGCGCCTTTCTGTGTGTTACACGCTGCGGCACGAAGGCCCGACACATCTAACTCGAGACACACGGGCGAGATTACGTGTGTGCGTCTACGACTACGGTCGTACTTGCACGCCGTGCAAGTTACGTAGGCGGCTACGTGTTTACGAGAGAGAAAGAGAAAGGCTGCTTAGGGGAAGGTAGAGAGATAGGAAAGCGAGAGTGAGACGAACAAAGACGATGATCCAACCTGGAGGATGCGAGGGACTGCCAGCCATGGAAGGAGAGGCCGCGGGAAAGAGAGGGGGCAGAGAGAGAGAGAGAGAGAGAGAGAGAGAGAGAGAGAGAGAGAGAGAGAGAGAGAGAGAGAGCTAAAAAACGACTTCACTACGTGGTCTCGCCACAGAGACAAGATCCTGAGAGAGGTGGGAAAGGAGGCAAAGTGTGCTTCCTTCTTTTGTGTTTTTATGCGTCTACGCGAACACGTCTGTGTGAATAGAGAAAACGTTTAACTGGCTGGTGCCGAGTTCGAATTGGGATTCCCTGCTCTTCCTCGATCGGTCGAAATCGTCTCTACCGAAATCCTTTTCTCAAAATCACGAGAAATACAGCTGGTTGCATTAATTAAAGTATAATTATAATATATGCTTCCTTATAATATAAATGTTCCTATCGATAGTCATGACGTTACAACGTATATTCGATTCTTCTTCAAAATTCTACGAATCTCATGATCTTGACAGTGATAAGTTAATTGGTCGTACTTTTATTCATCTCTCTCTCTCTCTCTCTCTCCCTTCCTCCCTCGGCGCATTCTTTGTCGTCTCTGAGAAATACTCTTCTTGCATGCGTTTGCATTTGACGCGCAGTTGGAAACGCGCTCAAGCTGTTTCACCATTCAGGAGTGACGGATTCTGAATGAGGGACGTACGAAAAGAAGAGTACGAGGGAGAGAGAGAGAGAGAGAGAGAGAGAGAGAGAATAAAGACGCGTCGCGAAGAGTAAAAGAGACACAAGTTAAAGGAAAGAACGGAGTAACGCGTACATTGTGCTCTAGGAGACGAAGAGCGTTGCAATCGTAGTTGTCTGGACTCAATTTGTAAAGAATAAAGCGCGTCTAGCAAAGTCGATACGACTGCGATGCTTTAAAGTCGACCTATCCAAAGTCGCGATCGAATGCACGTACCTTGTATCGTGCATCGTCTAACGATAATTACGCCATAGTTCGATAATAATTACAATAATTTAACGTAAAGAAAGTCAAAAGTAAAAGCTTATTAATTACGTATTTGGATAGTTATCGATACGTATCGGCTAATATTCCTAGGTTGGATAATTTTCTTTTTCGATTTTAATGAAAAGAAAAGCACGACTACAGCGCATAGACGAACAGGATAGAAACTAGAAAGAACCTTGGAACGAAAATGACGATGCGAGCGATTCTTGTAATGTCTCGTTTTTTGAAACTATAAAATAACATGAAAGTAGATACAACGGGGACAATAGGAGAGGTAGTTCCTCGCGAAAGATAGAGGCGAAGGTGCGTCCGATGTTCGATGCATCGGCATGATTCTCGATTCCGCTTAGATCGTTCCGTAATGCATGAATTATGCGCATATACGTAAAAGTGGGATCACGCGCAAAGCGGAGCGACCGGTCGATCGTGTTACGCTCCGACCACATTGGCCGTCAACGACGAGTGGAAGATGAGTAAAGTGTTGCGTAATTTGGAATCGATCGTTTCCCTATTTTCTTCCTTCTTCTCTTTTATTTCCTACTCTCTATAAAATATATCATAAGTACATGTAGATGCAAAATAATTTTATACGTGTCGCGTGAAACAAATCGTTTGCGATAAATGCCTGAAAAGTAAACGAATCGCTTTCTCGTATTCGGTGACGTTAATTATTATATTTCTAAAAGAATTCTCGTCCGGCTCGGCGTACCGACGGTCGTTAATAAAACGAATACACGGTATCGGCAGGAGAGAGTAGAAGAGCAAAAAGGAAGATCGAAAATAATACAAGTTCGCCGACGCGACGAGATTTATTTAGCTTTTGCTCTTCCCTCTCTCTCTCGCGCGCGCGACCAGCGAAGAGGAATCTTTCCTCGTGTCCCGTATGAACCCGTTTCGCTTCTTTCCTTCCCTCCTTTTTCTTCGGCTTTTCAACCGCTAGTATATTATACGAGGACGTACGGCATTATGCTACACTTTCGACTGTCTATAGGTTGCACGGAGGTGCCAGAGAGAGAGAGAGAGAGAGAGAGAGAGAGAGAGAGGATCGTGGCGTACGGTATTATGCCACACCCACGCGGCGCGTCCTCGCGTTATTTACGTCTCTCGTGGTACCATTGAAAAATAAACTACTACGTCGAGGAAAAGCTAGCGATACGAAAGAAATGCTTTGTTGCGATGGGAGACAGGTAGGGAGGAGACTGGCTCCTTTAGAAATCTACTCTTATGACGAGAAAAAGTAATATTATAATAATATTATATCGATGGAATAATAAATGTTTATGAAAGTTTAATCGCGTCGTCGTGCCTTCGAACAATAAGCGTTATATTTTCTACGCGTCAACGTGGGGACGAGTCGTGCGATTTTCTTCCCATTTATATCGTACGAGTACAAGTAATATCGATCAACGTCGAAGAGTCCGACCACAAGCTTTATCGACTCGCAGGGATCGCGTGCGAAAAGTTTGTAACTCGTAACGGCAAGTAGGTACGACGAGGAAACGATGACCAACGCACCTACGTATATCGACTCGCCGGATCAGGATCCTTTCGCGCGGTGGTGCTCTCGTTAAATGCAAATCTCTTTTACATTTAACGGGCAAAAATCGCGAGAAGGATGAAGGAAGAAAACTTGTAACGCGTATTAATTCATTGATTTACGCTGTTAGTTTGCTAGTAAACTATTCATTTTGCAACTCTCTCGTTGTCGTCTCGGATGAAAGCATCGCCGAGTAACTCGTCGAACGGACGCATGGCTCGTTCGCCGTGAATGGAACGACGAGATTTACGAGTGAGAATAAAATCGTCGAACAAATTTACTACCGGCCGTGGCGATTTAGTTATTTTCAGACTTTGTTATATGCCGTTGAAAAGATAACTAGTATATATTCCGAACTTTATACCGTGCTAAGCCGCAAACGTTCTCTCTCTCTCTCTCTCTCTCTCTCTCTCTCTCTCTCTCTTCCTCTCTGGTTACTCGCAAATTGATAAAAAGGTGGCACTCTAGGTCCGAGTTCCCAAGAGCTTTTAGTCGGCAACCAGAGACGCAAGCCACCGGCGTCGTCGTCGCGAGCATCGCTGGTAACACGACTAGGAGCAACCTTTTTCCATCTCCGACGACCTTTAATTTCCCTCTCAAGATCT
Source organism: Dolichovespula saxonica (assembly GCA_911387935.1). NCBI lineage: Eukaryota > Metazoa > Arthropoda > Insecta > Hymenoptera > Vespidae > Dolichovespula > Dolichovespula saxonica. Next base: position 7,965,062 of record OU427004.1, on the reverse strand, counting down.
ATCTCCGTTTCTTCCTTTTTCATTGTCATCCGTTAGAGTGAATGGATGAAAGGACTACTCGAGAGATGGCCGAAAAGTCGATCGAGACGAGAGGAGTCTAGTTGAAAAGATTACTAGGACGGGGAGAAGGTGAGAGCAATCACGGGGAAAAATACGAAACGGGCTAATTCGAGTTGCACGAAGAGTTTTCTCTCCCTCTCTCTCTCTCTCTCTCTTCTTAAAGCTGGCTCGTCTCTACGGTAGTTTAGTAGAAAACGACGAAACAAATCCACCCACCGATTCCGTCTAATCGAGTAAGAGATTCCTTTTCCTCTTCTCATTTCTTTTTATAGAATCTCCTCCTTCCTTCCTAACGATACCACGATCGTGGATCGACTTGGAAGGAGAACAAACTCGTGTTTTTCTAGAGTACCATACAAACGACTATTTATTATCGATTAATCCCTGTTTTTGTTTGCGTCAAAAAAAAAAAAAAAAAAAAAAAAATCGATCGTTATGCGACACTTTGTTACGTCGAATAACAGGAATATCGAAGGCGACTCGCGGATGACAAAGTTTTTCAAAGGATATCGCGATAAACTTTATTCGAGTCACACCGGGTGTCATGATTTCGATCCGACCACCTCCCTTCTTTCCTCATTCTTTCTCTCCTCGAGGACTTTTCACCGTCTCGTAACAAAGAATTATGTCGAGAATGTACGAGGACGAGGAAGACACCGTGCGAACCGAGCTCGAGTAGGTCAACGAGGAGATATCGTGGATTATGAAGATGCCGAAAAGAATAATGGTCCGACCACGACACCAACGCAAATGATCTATCTTATTTCGTATTATTTCGATTATTTGCGCGTATATTTCCTTCGTACGCGATATCCCTATAAACTATCTCGCTCGATTCGATCGGTGGCCGAGTAACGTACGCGTAGGGTAATTAAATACTACGATGTTAAATATTTAATGGTCTCGCGCGTACTCGAATCGGATAACGAAATAATTCGGGGATAAACAAAAGCGCGAGGAACGTCGCGCACCCTTCGTTCTCGTATGCATAAAATTGCAACGGCTGAGAAATATAATTATTACGGTTGAAAATTATAATTACTCTATTATCACGGCGAAACTGATTAAAAACTATATTAGGATATTTTGCGTACGAGTCCGAGGAAACACGTGAATCCGGAGGATAATTTGTTTTTTAGATCTCTTAAACGCGTAGACGCGACAGTTTGATTTTATCGTTGAATCGTATAAAATCGTATTTGCTCGGAATAGGTCCCCGAGCAAGTATTAATCCAGAGAGCGGATCGTTCGTTGACTTTTCCGAAAAGTCAAAAGTCTCGACTTTTCGTCGCATCGTTCGCGTGGAAAGAAAAAAGAAAAAAGAAAAAAAAAACAAGAAACAAGATAATTGTCGGAGCAAACACCCTTGCGATGACACCGGAATTGTAAAAGAGTCGAATGAATAAAAGAGGAAGGACGACAAGGGTAGGACGGTCGAAGAGGGGAAAAAAGAGCGGATCGTTACAGTGCGATTTGAATGCTAAGAGTAGCGCTTCGTTAACGGGGATCCACTTGACCCGGTAACGAAACGTAACGATCCTCGATGTCTTCCGTCTCCATTCTTCGAATAGAGCGGTAGCGTCGATGGATTTCGAAAGGTCGGCGTTACGCGTGCTCGCACGTATTTTCCTAACTTTACGCACTCCATACGAAAAAGTATCAACGTCGTCGAGGAGGATAAAAACTGATCTGTAAAGATGAGAGATGACTATCGTCTCCGAAGTCTCCTCGAAGAAGAACGCGAAATGATGGAAAGTAACGTAGGAAGAAGACCAGTCTTTCGTCTCGTCTCTTTTTTCTTTCTCACGGCACACATTCTCCGTGTATCGCGTGTGTTTGTGCGTGGAAAAGGGCCGTACGCGCGTACGTATATCGTATCGGATCGGTCCGGTCCGCCGAGCGATCCGCCGAGCGATCCGCCGAGCCACTCGACTTTCTTATCCGCCTCTGTGCCGTATAATTCATCGTCCCTGAAGTAGACCGATGCAGATATCGGCTCGTTATGCGGCCGACTCGAAAAAGCACCCTTCGCTACCCTCCCGACCCAACACCACTCTCGATTCATTCGCACAACCGACTTCTACTTTTGTTTTATGCAGTTTTCCCACCGCGGAGAGTTCTCGGCTACACCGGGGGGCATTAATTAATCGAAAGGCGTGGAGGATGGCGTATCGTCTCCGGCTTTATATTTTCCTGTTTTCTGTTTTATTGAATTTCCTGCTCTTTGAAGGATAGATAACTAGTAATTTGTGAATAACGGCGTGATAAATGATTCGTTCGGACGAACGAAACCGAGTTAACGAGGGTCTTGCGTCCGGGTATGCATCAAAGTCTATAGTCTTTTGGCTCGAAGGAAGGAGTCGACGAGAGGAGAGCGAAGAGCGAAGAGCGAAGAGCGAAGAGCGAAGAGCGAAGAGCGAAAAGGGCGAAAAAGAAAATCGTGCACGCACGACGTCTAGCTGCTCGTCCTATAAGAAAAAGAGAGAGGGTCGATTATAATATATGAATATTCAGTGGTGCGAGTCCGCCTTTGCTATTTCTTCCCGTTCTCTTCTAGATAAGTCTGCTAACCACGTAACCACTCTCCCACCGGCGACGCTCCTCGAGGAACTTTGAAAGGCAGGCTTAATTAATTTTCCCAAAAGTAAAATCTTCGTTAACGCCGTTTCGTATTGATTCGAACAGAAAGAAAAAAGAAAAGAAAAAGAAGAAACAAAAAAGAGTAATACGACGGGATCGTAATCGTTCGATAATCGAAGACCGAAGCGAGAGGAGAGCAAGCAGGGATAACGATGAAAGGGAAGGATTATGTATGGAGCCCGTGTATGCGTCTACTCGGAAGGATGCTGCGCGCCAGATAAACGGAAGTTCGGAATTCAATCAACGTTTGTCGCTGGTTCGTCTGCCTTTGGTTTACCTTTGTGCCTTTGGGTTTATGTAACTTACGCCGGACAAGCAAAGTGTACGTAGCTGGGTAAACGTTCCAGGAACGTTAAATTTATGCGATAAGCTATCGAGCTACTTCCTTTGATCGAAACCAATAGTAAAAATTTATGCGCGATGTTAAGGATTTTACGATTGAACGCAGGCTACGCAAAAAGTTATGATACTCGAGACACGCTTTTTTCTCTTCCGTTTCCTTTTCTTTATTTTTCTTTTTTTTTTTTTTTTTTTTTTCTTACTTTCTTTCGTTTCGCAGAAAACGATAATTATATGACTTTGGTTCAAACGATTTGTGATCCAAACCAATAACATCATTTCACGATAACGTGATTTCGAAACATAGTACATAGATAGGCGATTAGATACTTGGATCCATTCCGGTAACGCTGTTTGCGAAACAATCGGAATGCTATAAATTCGTACCGGCTCAATGACAAGCTTTGTATTTTCGATCGAAAGAGGCTACCGCTATTGGCTATCGACTGTGTGCGCGTGCACGCGAGCTGTGGCGCGCCGGAGAGATAAAATGCAGGCAGGTAGATAGGTAGGTAGGTAGGTAGGTAGGTAGAGAGGCAGCTAGGTAGGTAGGTAGGTAGGTATATATGCGATATCGAGGCCTTGTTAGTAGAGACACGAGATAGGAGATACGAGAGCGAACCGAGGCAGTTTCGTTTGCGAAAAAGACTCTTCGAATCTGTATCTACGCCTAGTTCTGAACGAAGCGAAATGAAACGAAACGAAATGAACGAAACGAAACGAAACGAAACGAAACGAAACGAAACGAAACGAGACGAATCGAATATATTTGAGAGGCTAGACCTCATTTCCGGGCGATGCGTTTAAAACCGACGAGGAAACAAAGCGGCTATTGTATCGCTGGTACCTTTTGTCCGACAACGTCGCGCGACAAGCGAACTCTAAATTACTCGCGATCTTGTACTCCCGTCGAGTACAATCGGTTCGTTTGAAACGCGTCCGGGCTACGTCTTTATATAGGAGCCACGTCGAACGAAACGAAATAAAATTGTACGTTGCTCGAAACGTTTGGCAGGAAAAAGTCAAAACGGAAAAGGGCCACACTGGTTGGAATGGGACATGAAAATTACCTTGGGAAAGGTCCTGATCGAATCCTAAAGTCTCTGTCCCAAAGGGGAATCGGATGAACGCGCATAAACGCGTCCAAGTTGACGGTGCTTTGTGTTCCTTCGGCGTCGGGCTTTTTCACGCTCGCGAAGCCGTCGTCGACGATGCCGTCGGCATGCGTAAACGCATCGGGAATGCTAAATCTATGCAATAATCTATTCCCAGACAGAGCGCACGTAGACGAGGGATTGCGCCGAAGCTAATGCCCATTGACGTAGATGAGAAGTCTACATCGAAAGCTCGTACAAGCGGCTAATCCATGCAAATGAGCACACACATGCCTGACGGACTCGTGCGGTAGCCGGTCAAAGGACCTTCCCTGGATACCCTGGATACCTCACCACCCCTTTCGCGATGCTTACGGCAGGGAAGGCACGCGCGAATGCCCGCCTATGCACTTACAAGCGCCGTACTCAAAATCGTATTACTCCTCGTCGTAGTATTTTACTTGGGGAAGGTAGACAAGCGAGTAAGTATCCGTAGAGATCGTCGATTTCTCCTTGGTATCGATGGGTCGAACAAAAATCCCCCTTACCTTTGTTACCCTTTAATCGTTTATTTTTCTTTTTCTTTTTTTTTTTTTTTATTCTCTCGGCGTCGAAGAAAAATATTATGCTTAAAAAATATGCAACTTCGGGAAGCACACCGGAAAGTTTTTAAGAAGAAATCCACTCGGAGTAGATATTCGGTGTTATTTATTTCCCTCTCTCTCTCTCTCTCTCTCTCTCACACACACACACGCACACACGGGCGCGCGCGCACACACCTTCCCTCTTTTCCCCCCTCGCTCTCTCATTCAATTCTGCTTTAGAACGATCCTCCGCGGTTATATCTCACCAACTTGAATACACTCTATACACGTCTATGTACAGGTATATACAATGTCCACAAAAGGATCATACATATTCAGAGCAACGTTACATTTATTAACAACGATGGTGAAAAGGACGAAACTAAATTTACGGTCGAGATCATGGCGACGTCGACGTCGTTAAAATTCTTCCTCCTGCAGACTTTTTATTCGCTAGACTTTACGGACGTTCGATCGTTAACTTCTGACCACGTTTTAACGTTCTTCCGAGAGTCTTATCGTTTTATTATAATCGAATATGACATCGTAAATCGACTACGGGGGAAAGTTTAATGTAATCGAATTAACACAGGACCGACTTTGCAATTCCACCCGGTACTCGATAATCTCGTTCATTTCGCAAACTCGGTAGGATCGATCGAAAAGTATTCGGTTATCCGCTTTATTTTCTCGGCTCTTTCCCGTTTCAGAAAATACCAAAGTATATCGAATTTTCGAATTTTCGAATTTTCGAACGAACTAATTCCACGCCTCCGGATAGAGCCGGATGAACGCGCATACACGCGCATAGGCGGCTCCGGTGGTATATACTTTGAGAAAGGGTAACGAGGGAAAGCTTTTTAGCAGTGGCGTTTTCGCAGGAGAGTAATTATTTCATGGTCTTTCATGAAACATCCGACGGACCGCCGACATAGACAGACACAGACAGACATAGACAGACATCCGATAGGCGATGTTGCGCGTGACCGAATAGAAGCCCGCGTACAGGTATACGCGGGCGTGTTTTCACAAAGTCGCGAAATACCGAAGCTCTTGCGCGTTCGTTCGAAAGCAGAGTTAAGTCTTCCAAGAAGGAGAAGGAAAATGGAGAGGCGGGCAGCTACGACGGAAAAGAAAAATAATCGGAATGGGGAAGAAATAAGAGGAAAGGAAGAGGAAGAGGAAAAGGAAAAGGAAAAGGGCAGAAAAGAGCCGACGGGCTCCGGTGAATGAAACGAAGAAAGACGTTTGCCCACAGGTAGTGTACTCGAGGCAATAATTCTTTTAAAAGTTTCGCGATATTGGAAAAGCGAGGGAAGTCGGCCGCGTCCGAGTCGATGACAAAAGCGAGAGAGATTCGAATAACGAGAAGCCTCCGGGGCGAACGGCGATCGAAGAATCAAAGTTTTCTTCGTAAGCCAAACGGAAACGGAAATCCGATTGATACTTATCGGTATTTGTAGATCAAGGTATTTGTAGAACCGACGTTTCAACATTTGGTTTACTCTATCGACGAAAGCACTCGTAATCGAATCTACCGAAAGGATTTCCTGCGAGCTACGTTGCGAATCGTAAACCGTGCTTGGCGAAAGAGAAGTAGACGAAGGAAAGTGAAAGAGGATCGATCGCGTGCGAAACGACCGGCTTCGCTGATTTCGAATGATGCATCGAGTCTCTTGGGCGAAGAAGGGAATATAACGTGGGAGAGATTGGGTAGCGAAATTGGGCGATATAGCGTTAGCTGTATGCCGGGGGGAGGGGAAAAAAAAAGAGATAAAAGGAGATAAAAGGTAAGGCTATAGGTAAGAGGCGAGAACGCGTAAACCAGTCTCGGGGCCGCCCGTAGTCCATTATCGTTGGACGTCGCGTATCCGAGAATCGAGCTACAAGTTGTTTCCACCTAACGCGCGTCGTCCTCTCCTTCTTTTCGCTTTTACCCGAGAACGATCGTGGTTTGTATCAGAAGGAACCGAGACGAGGACACGGTTCTCGTGTAATTTTCTTCCCCGGCGCCTTGCCCATCTTCAACCCCCCTTTTATTACCTAGATAATCGATAGCCGAGAGAAAAAGTATTGGCCTCCCGCGTTTTATCTCGATAGCGTCAACGTTCCCACCTTTGACCGAAGAAGACCCTCCTTATAAATCGATCTTCTTTATCCGTCTCCCGTAGTTGCGCGTCTCTTAGCCGAAGGACGAAACGAAGAATTTTCTTTCGACGGATCTAATAGCACGCGAGGAGGAAAAAAAAACAAATGCTACCCGGCAAAGTGGTAGGCGACCTCAAATGGGAGATAAAGGTGAAAGGGAAAAGTCGAGATCGCGAAAGTCGGTATATTACGTTTGCACAAAGTTACTCCGTCGTTGGAGTTTACTCAGTGTGGTACCGGTTAATGGTACTCTGCAATTTAGCGTAGCGCCGACGTTGAAAACTCGGAAATTGTTTAGAACGTCTGCCGGGGTTAGCTGTGGTCCGGTGGCAGTTGCATGCGTGCGGCCGCGCGCGCGCGCGCGCTTAATGCCAAACGCGACGACGTTGTCCACTCGCTGCTGCTGCTGCTGCTGCTGCTGCTGCTGTGCTGTTGCTGCTGCCGCCGCCGCTCTTCTCGCTGATTAACCTCCGTCCAATTGTCGAGTGGACAATTTTATTCGAGTTTTCGCCTCTCCTAAACGAAATACAGTCTCGTCCCGAGGTCGCGAGGCTCTCGCCGTGTGACCGTGTGACCGTGTGACCGTGTGACGATGCGATTTCCCGGTACTCCTCCTTCTTGTCCAGCTTCCTCTCCGTCTCCCTTCGCGGGGAACACACGTTATAGAAGGGTCGATTTACAATGCAAATTCTTCGTTTAAATAAACATTGACCGAGCGGATCGTGGCCGAAACACCAGGGCGATGCTTAACTTCTATTGCCGTGACCATCGCGCTGTAGCCACCCCGAGTAGAAAGGATATTTTTATATACCCCGGAGAAACGCATCGAGAAATTTTACGCCTCGGCGAAAACCGACGAATCTCTCTATAATGCATATTCAACCTCGTAATTTCCGCCTATGGAATCGCTCTGCGTTCGATTCTCGCGCGTAAAGAATTCTTTTCCACTTTCATCTACTTCGTTCCCTTCCATTTTCTCATTTCGTCGAATCGAATCACTTTCCTCTATTCTTTCGTCCGTCGAACCAGCGTACCAACGACGTTTCCACTCTTTCCTTTGCTCTTTGCATTTTCTATTACCGTTTCCTCGCAAAGAGAAACAAATATACCTTATTCTTCTCTCTTTGTATCCGCGAACCACGCCGCGCAAAGTGGATGCCATTAAGAAAGGAAAATCTCTTTTCGAATCGCAATGCGCGTTGGGTAACGCGTTCGTCGAAATGCAAACGAGTCATTGCTATAAAGACACCGTTATTAACCGCACAAGAGGAAGAAGAAAAGAACTAATTATCGAAAGGACAGGCACATTGATAGCTGATTAGCCGAGGTAATTTCGTTACCGCGTAATTGAGAAGGAAGCCGTGTTTTCGAAGACGCACCAACCTTTAGAATAATATCGTTGTTAACGAGCGAGCGAGCGAGCGAGCGAGCGCGACGCGTCCGCGTCAATTAAGATGCCTCCCGTCGCGTCGCGTCTCGCCGCGCCGCGCCGCTAATAGGATTCCTACCACGTTTCGACCAAGGCGAAATATTTACCGCGATTATGACGATGCGTCTCGAAAAAGATTAGCGGGGCCCGAAACAACCACGACTTCGTCTACGGCGTCAACGGAGATGGATGTTGAAATTATGCCGTAAAACGTTCCAAACGAGATTTATCGTTGATTTATAATCGTTTCCTTCGAATTCATCGTCTTCTTGGTACTTATCGAAAAGCGGACGCGCGAATAGAAAGAAAAAAAAAAAAATAATCCTAGACAAGGATCGTGGCGCGTACCTACTACTCGACGGGAAGAATAAAGATAAGAGTACGAAGAAAGAGTACGGACATAATAAAAGCAAAGGAAGAATTCCTTCGTTAGATCTCCGATTTTCACTATGGAGGTAGTCTAATTACCTCGGAGAAGGTAATTAATGCGCGGGAAAAAAGCTCGGCAATGAAATAACGAGGAGAGCGAGGAAAAGTGAAGGAGAGAAAAGTAGGGAAAAGGCAGAGACAGGGAGGGCAGAGAGAGAGAGAGACAGGGAGGGGCAGAGAGAGAGAGAGAGAGAGAGAGATTCGTGCGGTTTTCTCCCGGATTTTTGCCACTGTCACCGTACCAGCGTTAACAACGGTGTATCTGGAAACGTGTAACGACCAGGATGTCTCGTTTGGACGATTCCTCCTGCGTTAAGCACGCTACTAGAGGTAGTATAGCACGGTAGCACAGGCAACCCCTATTCGACGGCTAAAATATCGTCCCCCATAAATCGCTCGGTTGGTCAGCCGAGTGGCGATGGTATTATAAAACGATGCTAAATTAATTTTGATTCTAGCAGAGAAAATAGTCTTTTCTCCCTTCCTCCCCACCCCCACCCCCCCTCTCTCTCTCTCTCTCTCCGTTATTCGTCGTCGTTGGCATAGTATCTATCTATCTTTATCTCTCTCGTTGGTTTCGACACTTGGTACGACGCACGCGCACGGTTATTAATTACCTTCGAGTGGATATTGAAATAGGGATTTACGAGCAACAGGGAGCAATATCGTATCGTTCCTAGTAGGTATATACGGTATATCTATGTACGCGAAGAACGACATCCGCGTATACAACATATCCGATGCATATATGTACCTACCGCGTATTCTTCATCTCGCTTTTCTTTTTTCTCTTTTTTCGTTCTTTTTTTTTTCCTTTTTCTTTGTTGCATTCTTCTTCTTCTTCATTTTTCAAAACACCCTCCGTGTACACGCGAAACCACTTTAATTCGTCGTTCGATCGTTCCTCTTTTTCCTTCTCGGCAAGCTCGCAACGCGTTGTGAATTATGCAACGAATCGCGAACGGAAAACGAGAAGAGAAAGAGAGAGAGAGAGAGAGAGAGAGAGAGAGAGAGAGAGGAGAAAAGTCGGTATTACCATGTAGTCGAGAAGGCGTCCTAGTTGCCGAACGTTGAATATCGACGAGAAACGAATCGTTGAGGATGATTCGATGGAACGTATGCCGAAAAACGATACACCGAATCTCCGAATCTTATCTCGCAATTTTGTTTATCGACGAAATCTCTTGGTCGAATGGAAAATTCTTTTTTTTCCCCATTCGATCTTTCTCTCTTTCTCTTAACTTGAAAGAGGGAGAGAGAGAGAGAGAGACGTCTCGATAAAAGGGTTCTCGCGCGAGCTCGGAATCCTGCCGCGAGCGAAACGTAAATCGACCGATAGCACTCTCTGATGGAGTCGTCATAGTTATCAGGAATTTCGAACAGCTCGTCCTTTTACCTTGAAACGTTCGCAACCCGATCGATCGGAATCGTCATAAACTCGTGTCGTTTCGAAGCTTTTGTACCGTCGACGTCAGCGAGGAAAAGGGGAGGGGAGTAAGAAGCCCGAGGGCAAACGATTCTATTCTCCGTCCTATCTCGCATCGATTCTATATTGTGTCGAGAGATGGCACAAATATCGCTGATGGGTTCATTTAAGTACTAAAATATGATATATCCTCTTCTCGTTCCTACTTTCTCTCACAGTTTCATCTCGAGAGAACTAGGTACGATGCCTCGCCTGAGAATAACTAACCTCGTTCGGCTTTCTTTGCGAGAAAAAATGTGCTGACCGATATTATTCAATCGAACTATTCTATTTGACGATTTAAACCTAAGAAACTGGAAAATTTTTTTAGCGTCGATAGAGATGGGAGCGATTATTTAAGAGGAATTACTTAAAATCGTAATATTAGAAAGATAAAGGGATATTCCCACGAGAAATTCGACATATGCTAAATTTGGATTGATTCGCCGACATCTTTGTTTTAACAAGAAGGAATAATTCGCAAAGGAGATTCGATATAAAAAGACAACTTTTTCTTCCGTTCGTTTGGACGGGGTTAGCTTCTGGCGTTCGCTCTCTCGATTCAACCGTCTAATTTTGCAAATCTGCGAACGAATTACATTGTTTAAGTACCGCGCCCCCCTCTCTTCGATTTCATTATTTTTTCCTTCCCCCCCGGCCCCGGCTCTGCTCGTAGCCATCTACTCCTCTAAGAGAAATCGACTTTGCGCTCCGACCAACCCACGCGATTCCACGACGATGGAAATCTCTGTCGCGGCCAATTTCACTCGCGGATCTCGTAATTCTCTTTTCTCCTAGTTTTATTATCTTCGTAAATCCGTCCACGTCAGGTGCATCTAATTTCTCCGAAATGGGATGTCGAGAGGGCATTACGCGAAAGAGAAGCAACGAATACCTTCGTTCATTCCTTCCTTCCTACCTTCCTACCTTCCTTCCATCCTTACTTCCTCCCTTTCTTTCGATGAAGAATGTCCTGGCGATATAACGGCGATGTTATTTTTATCACGTCCCTCTCGTATAACGAGGAACGTTGTAAAATGCATAGGCAGAGACATAGATAGAGATAATTAAAGGTATACGTACGTATTTACGTCTTCGTCATTAACGAGGAGTTCTTCCGACGGAAGAATGAAAATCGCAAGTGTTTGTAGAATTTGAACGCTTACAAATGAGGATTTATAACGAAAGGGAAAGGAGAGGGCAGAGCAATTTCCTGTTGACAACGATCAGCCTGATTCGACTCGGTAAGAGGAAATCGTTACGCACGAGCCGTCTCGTTCTATTCGAGACGGTTTACCATCGGCGTATTACGACAGGAAATAATTCCAGATTGAAATTGACAAAGCAATTTCGGCTGGCCCGGATGGCCGTTTCGCGGAGGACCGCTCTTCTCCCAAAGATGACCGAACGGGGATTTATTATCGGTCATTATAAACCATGATATACCCGAGTACTATTCGTTGCCGCGTCCAACGAACGGATATCCGTCTAGGTCGTTGAGTTTCGTCTCCTTTATATAGGACGGATAAAAGGATAAAAATTGGGCTTATCGTCCTTGGGGTACGATACGAAAACGAGTATAAGTACTTTGCTTTGAAGGAACGATTTCGAGACATCGATAGACACGATAAAATCGATCCGAGCTCTTCCTTTCGAACTCTATCATCGCTGGTAGAATATTTCCTTTGAAATCGTGCCTTCTCCTTCTCCTTCTCCGTCTCCGTCTAAAGTTTTTCGATTTTAAATGTGGCTTGGCGAACAGGCGCGCTCCGCCGTCCCTGTATCGTAACCACGATACGATTCGGTGTTTTACCGGCGACATTTTAATAGATTTTTCTCTTTGAAAAGGTGGTGGTGCTCGATGGGCCGAGAGAAATGCATTGTTACCAAGCGGCACGGAGGCGGCGCGGCCACAGAAGGACTCGCTCGTAGAGACCCCGAGAGGGATGCAAGGTGAAGATGAAGGACCGTGGGGCTCGAGTACGATTCTGGATGATGAGAGGGAAAAGGAGAATGAGCGAGGGCGGACCTTTCGAAAGAGGTTGCGATATCTCGGCCGGCTTCGAGTGTCATCGAGTTCGCGCGTCTCTCGCTAAAAGATGATACGACACGGCACCTCTTTCTTCTTCTTTTTTTTTTTTTTATAATCTCTTTCGTCGTCCTATCGATATATGTATATATGATCCAACGAGAAAGAATTTATTTAACCGAAAACGAAAGGAAACGGACGAACGCGCACTGTGTTTTATCGATCGAATGATCGAACGAGAAGGATACATTTAATAATAAATTCTCTGAAATTTCAATCGCGCTCTTTATTTCGAAAGAGCGTGCGTCGGCTTCCTTCGCGTATCGGTCGTGTACGCGCGACGTTCGATAGGACACATTAATTCGTTCGTTCGTTCTCGTTCCACGAATCGAGAACCGAATATGCTCATATCTCGTAAGCCTAAAGTTACGAACGGATCGTTGGATACGTCGTTCTTAGTTTTATCGAAGTGCGACCCGCCGACGAAAGATCCTCTTTTAAATTAACAAATCGTTGACTTACCGAAAACGGCCAACTCGCCGGACAGTCTCGTTTACGTACCTGGAACAAAGAAGAGCGATACCTTTTTTTAATACGACGATGAATGGTCTCAAAATTGGAATGAGAATGAAGATGAAATTTTCATAGTACGTAATTGTAAGCCACGCGTTTGAATTATCAAGCATCGACCAACGCGCGTTTTACCGATGTCGCGCGACAATAGATCGCTGATTGACAATGGGTACGCGGTAATCGAGTTTCCACCGAACTAGAAGGAAAGAAAAGTGAGAAGTTATTATTTTGTGGGCGACGAATGTTACGTGGTAATAGGGTACAGGATTAATAACACCGGTAATATCAGTTTATCGACTAGATGGAATTAAAAAGGAAAAAGTTGGACAAAAGGAAACACGTTCGATGGAGAATGGATCGCGTTTATATTGAAATTTTATCGACGAAAAGTCGATAGCGATGGAAAACGGAGAAGAATATTCCTATCGAAACGAAAATTACGCGACGACGAATTAAACGGATAAAGAGATAAAACGCGAATTATAATATAAACTTTGAACGATCCCGGTTGAGCCGTGACCCAACCAAGTAGGTACGTCCACGTAGGAAAGTCATCGGATCGATCTGGATTGTCACGTTTGCTATTTTATCGATTATATCCGACGAGAGATAGAGAGAGAGAGAGAGAGAGAGAGAGAGAGAGACAGGTTTGAGGCCACAAACTCGACTCGGATTACTCGGGGTTCGAGAGCGCGAACACGCCGCGAGGAGAGTTTCAACGAGCGCGAACACATCGTTGACCTCTATCGTTGTTTAATGCTCGTTGGATATCGTTGCAATAATAATGTGTCTACGGGTTCGCTAACCCAAAGACTCGCCTTGTAATTCTATAGTATCCACCAGGTAGCCGAGTACAAGAGGGTAGAGAGAGAGAGAGAGGACCGAGTGAAAGACGCGTTAAAGCCGAACTAACATCTCGGAAACTGTGTCATAGTTTTCGCCTCGATTAAAACCAACCTTCGTCATTCGCGAAGCATAGAAGAAGGTGTTCCGTCGTCTCACGAACGAACGCGACCGAACGTAGAGATCGTTCGGACGATTCGAGCGCATGGCTGCTCAGAAATTTCATCGTACCCGGGCTATTTTCCTTAATGAAAGTGGTGCCGTCGAACGAGCACGAACGCTTTGCTGGTGCCGTTAATGACGTCCTTCTCGGAGGCTTCAGGACGAACAACGAAGCTTTCGCCTCTTGCTGCGATATAAGATAGTGGAAGATAGGAGAGAGAGAGAGAGAGAGAGAGAGAGAGAGAAATGCGTCGAAGCTCTCGCAAGGACGCTCGGAACAAGCGAATCCTGAAATATGCAACGGACTATCGCAGTCGTATACCACCCCGAGCTCGAATCCCGTGACTCTTCTATCTCTGTATCTCTCTCCTTCTTGTTTCTCATACCGTCCACTCGAGCGATACAGGGCTCGCTGCTTTCGCGTTCCTCGGTGCATGCTACGATGCGCGCGCGAGATACGACGCACGTATGTACGTTCGTACGTGCGCGTTTCCACGTAAGCGTCTGCGAGGACGACGATATACCACCACCTATCGCGGATTCCTCGATCGGTCATCCATCAAAATCTACCGATGGAGAATCGTGGGGTGTTTCCCCAGGCCTTTCTTACGAAACTCAAAGTATAATATAATACTTTGGTGCTGTCGGGTAAGAAAATAATGTCTTTTCTCGGACGTCAAAATCGAAAGAAGGTGTTTATGGTAGAAACGTAAAAGCGAGGAAAACCGGGAAAAGCAGTAGCGACCGACTTTTGAGCTCGAAACCGTCTAACTCGACGCTTTGACTCGTTATATTTTTGACACGAAAAAGGTCGTCGTCTTGATGGGCTGAATTACAAGCGCGCGCGTTTGCGAGACGCTCCCGCGGTTCAGGTAATTGCGAATTTCTGTGCGAGTCGAGGTCTTTGTCCTGCGAAAGAAGAACTTAATTAGAGCATTTCGTTCGAGGAACGACGTCTATGTACGTACAAAGTCTGTGTGCACCTTTTGTAAGCGTACATACGCGAGCTCGTGCGCGAGCGCGTTCACGTTCACTGGCCGAAAAGCGAGATCGATGAAAATTTTCACCGAATAACTCGGACCGATTGAAATCAACAAAACTCTCGTCGATTCTAACAATCCTTTTCTTTACGTTATAACACGTTACGCGCAAACGTCGAGCGGACATATAAAAGACGAAAAAAAATATTATCGAAGAAAAAGTATACTCGCGTTCGCGTAGAAACGGCGACGTTGAGAAGAGACAGAAAGTTACTTTTCTCGTTGGCTCGATCGATAGGAAAATATTATAAAGGGTACGGTGAAAAACGAGGCAAGAAATGTAGAAGGAGGTTTTGTGAAATTGCTCGAGCGTGTGTCCCCCGTGCGAATCTACGTTCGATATTGCTAGCAGACACGACGACCCGTAAAATGCGATAAAAATCTTTCTCGTGGTTTCGTTTTGTAAAAGGAGGGAACTTTTTCTCTCCCTCTCCCTACCACTAATAAGATCGGACGCATTTGCAAGAACGCGCTAGTAGCTTTGTTCTCGACGACGATGGCCGACGTCGCGCGTCGGGGTAACATTATTGTCGACGTCTCGAGTCGAGTCGAGTCGAGTGGGAATCGCCTAATGGCTGGGGGTAGAGAGAGGAGAGGTAGAGGAGGAGCAGGAAGGGATGGAGGAAAGAAGGAAGAGGAGGGCGAGTAGGAGGAAAGACCGTAGAAGGAGAAAATAGGAGGATAGGGCAAGAATGTCCTGTCCCTGCCATCCTCGCCACGAGATTGCTTCCAGTCGGAGAACGAGATAGGTGGATGGGCACTTAAGATGAGGAAACCGTCATTTCGAAGGTTCGCGCGAGCTTTTCCGTTAGCCCGCGGCTGATAAAAACTCGGATCTGCTTTCTCGATACGAGCGACGTGTCGAGGAAATGGCGGAAGGGAAAGCTTCTTTTCTAACACACTCGAGATAAGTACGGTAATGAAATCGAACCGTACTTTGGCTCTGGGAATTAAAATCGAAGACTTTTCGATCGTTATCGATACAACGACGATCGTAATGAGACTACTCGAGAACGTGAATCAACGTTAAGATTTAGAAGAAAATAGAAAATGGACGATCGATCGAAACGATTGGACTTTCAAAATATACCAGATAATTTTCAAATGTAGAGAAGACATTTACGAGGCGTTCGTTAAAATTCTTCCACGCGTACGTTTTGCAACGATTTTTGTACGTTTTCCGGCCGGCTCGGCCAATTCGTCCGACGTATCTATCGTTTCCTTCTTTTTTTATTATTATTATTATTATTAATATTATTATTATTATTATTATTTATTCCCACAGGGAACAAACCTAGCAGGATCTCCGTGTTTCTCTTCGATGCGACCGTAGTCGATATTCTAATCGCGTCGAATAGCATATAAATAATGCATTGGTGCATCGACACCGATCGTTCAACTTTTTTTATCGCGAGTACATTGCGTTCTGCAAATGTTTGAATGCTTTTACGAAGTATGGTCGTAATAAAAATTAAAATAATGAAAAAAGGAAAAATAGGAAAAAAAAAATAAAAAAGCAAAGTATAGAATCGCAATCGACGATGGTCCAGAGGTAGAGCCGCGAACGCGTATACGTAAACGCTCTCGACGTGTCCCCTCCCCCCGCCATTACCGTGTGACAAAGCCCCGCTAGCGCTCGGCTACCACCGACGACGCGACGGGAACGTAGTAGCCTCCGGTGGCGAGCGCTCGGACGATGTTTGCTCGTTTAAAAGCCCGATTCTGGTCGGCGTTATAATCAAATTTGTGCACGGAGAAGATATCCACGGTATTCGGTTTCAATTCGAAAGACGCGACGAGCGGGTGCATCCTTTTTTCTCCCCTCTATATATCTCTCGATCGCAAGTTACACTTTGACCAAGCATAAAAATCTTTTCGATTCGATTAACGAATTTCTACTCGAGTTATTCTACGAAGGCACGAAGATGAAAGTTCACTTTGCAAAGTTGGGATGAAATTCTCTCGCTCAGGGTTTATTATAAAACCAAGCATCCAACGGTATGGGCGATCACGATTCCGTTGAAATATCTTGCGTCTTGTTATCGACGTCTTCTACTATAAGTCGGAGTCTTCCGTTGCATATTAATCGTTACGATCAGACTTAACACTTTGGTCGATAACTCGTAAAGGGTGCGGTAAAAACGAAGGAACGTCAACGCGAGAGAGTCCATTACGGTACGCGTGGTACGATCGGAAGCAAAGAAAAAGAAAGAGTGAAAAAAGGCAAGACCAGCGGAGAACGATACGAATAGTCGAATATTCGCGGAAATTTCGTAGCAACGTGAAAGAAGACCGACGCAAACTGTGCTGCCACCGGCAACGGCAGCTCGATACCGGAATCGAGCGAAAGAGTAATTCGCGGCTCGTCGAATTCAGGACGATTCTATTACCAAACTAATGACGCGACAACTGTCCCCGATATCGACCAAGTTCGCGTTCTTTCTACCTACGCGCGAATCTATTGAAAATACTGAAAAGCGAAGGACGCTTTTCCTTATCGTTTCTTCTCTTCGAGATCGCATGGCGCGAAGCTCGATGCTAATTGTAAGCGATATCGTCTCTCGAGAATTTCTGGGAAAATTTAAGGAAGAGCAAGGAAGAAGAAGCGAACTTGGCGCGAAACTTTCGCGAACGCGATAATCTCGCGAGAGATATTTCGATCCCATTTACGTCGAATTAATATTACGATTCTTTACGAAACTCTCCTCGAAGTCATTGAAAGTTTAATCGAACGCGCAAAAACGTTCCCTCCGTATTTTAATAAAAATTGTATGTTTATCAGCTCTTTTGATAACCTACTACTACTATTACTACTTTGTTCAAAACTCGACGAATGCCAAAATTCATAGCAATCGGACGGACTTATCGTAACAGGATAAATCGTTGCACTCGTTTCTCTTCGCGTCATCTTTCTCGCGAATGAGATGAAATCGATGAAAATAATGAAAACGCGATGAGAACGAGGTAACGTCGAGTAGGTAGGTGTAGGCGACTCTTTCTCTCTTTCTCTCTTTCTCTCTCTCTCTTTCTCCGCGTCTTCCGTCGCAGCCACAAAACCGATTCCGAAGAAATGGTACGGACGAGTTGGGTTCGAGGAGTAGGAAACTGGGGCAACACGCAACTTCTCGATTACTTGGATTTTTAAGGCCTCGGCGTGTTCACGCATGCACGTCAAACATAGAAGAGAGGAAGGGAGGGAATGAGAGAGAGAGAGAGAGAGAGAGAGAGAGAGAGAGAGAGAGGAAAGAGGGAAAAAGTGTATGCGAAAAAAAGAGAGAAAGGAAAAAGGAAAGAAGAGAATTCATTCCAGTTCTCTTTCTCTCCCTCTCTACTTCAAGCCTTTCATCGTCTCCATTTCTCTAGTTCCCAGGGCATCCCTCTTCCACCGGAAAGCTTTCCTGGCGGCAGTACTCGAATGTCGTTGACTTTGATCGATCGTTCGCATTGTATTAATTAGGAGGCAAGCTGCCGACGAGTGGCAAAGCGTCGAGCCGACCCGACGTCCTCGTCGTCTAAAGCGGAAAGAGCTTCTCGTTTTCCTTTCGTCGTCGTCGTCGTGGTCGTCGTCGTCGTCGTCGTGGTCGTCGTCGTCGTCGTCGTCGTCGTCGTCGTCGTCGTCGTCATCGTCGCCGTCGTCCGTCGTCCGGAGCGCGTACACGCTCTCTTTCCCTTTTTTCTTTTTATCTTCCTGGAGGTTCTCTAACGAAAGAAGACGCACTTAACCTGGTTAACCAATTCGCTCAATGGAAGAGTCGCTTTATGCGAACATGCTCGCGCACGCGTCGGAGAGTCCGTATTTTCAACGGTCCACGAAATTGGACCGTTGCCGAGAGCAGCCAGAAACGTTGAAGATTTTTCTTTCGGATACTCGTACAAAAGCTCGACCATGATCGAAGCTCCGTTCGGATCGCTCGAGAATCGTCCATGGTTCCGTATCGAGCTTGCTCGACGTTGCTCGATATAATTTACGGATCGAATATATCGAATATATCGAATATATCGAATATATCGAGTAGAGATTATAAATGGACTAACTCGATTACCGCAATCTGTAAATTTACGCTAGGACGTACGAGTACCCGATAAGGGTACGGGAAAAGGATCGAGCAGTTATATTCTCTTCCTCTTTAATGTTTCTCTCGCAGTTTCATATCGATAAAAATCGGAAAACGTGCGTCTCGTCTAAAAAGCTTCCGCCGGGACGCTCTTACGATTCCAAGCTCGTTGTCGCGAACCTATTCGTCATACTTTTTGGCCGGGAACCAATTCTAGCCGATAAGAAGGCACTTAGTTCGAACACGAGGAATCAATTTGCACCTACCCGGTTGGTAGTTTCCTCGAAATGCACCGACAAGGTCCTCGTCATTTCGAGACGAAAGGAACGAAGAGATCTTGCTCGGGATTTCCTTTTCCTCTCCGCTAAGACGTCCTCCGAGATCCCTCGAAGCTTCCTCTTTTGAGTCCTCTTTTTAGCCCTCTTTTCAGCCCTCTTTTACCCACCACCACCTTTTTCACGTGTCACGAATCGTCGTTCCTCGTAAAAACGGCCCTTGTGTCGACGAAGAATGAAGCCGAAGTATAACGTTTCACCGAAAGCATAGAGAAGCTGGACGGTGATTTTTTGTAAGGGAACCTTTGAGAGAATCCAAACTCGCGACTTTGTCGTATTATTATCGTATTATTCCGGCAGCGCGAAACGTACGCGAATCGAAATGAATCGTACCGTTTCATCTTTCTCTCTCTCTCTCTCTCTCTCTCTCTCTCTCTCTCTCTCTCTCTGTTTCTCTCTCGGCCAACCATTTTTCTGGATCCGCGTAAAAGCGGGAGAAGGAGAAAAATGATGGTACGACGAAAGGATGATTATAGGATGATTACGCGATGACGATGGCGCGCAACCACCGTTCCTTCTCGCGCGCGTGCCACGCGCTGAATCATAATGGTGTGCCTGGTATTAAACCCCGAGGCTCGAACCAATGGTTTAGAAAGCGGACGAGATGATACGGCCGGATAGCTACGCATTATTGTACCGCGGAACACGCATTAATAAAAACGAAGCGTAGTGTGTACGCGTGGATCCTAGCTGGCGCAGCCGTTAATAAATTAAAGTGCTGTTAGCGGATACAGGAGAGCGTTTATCTATTATGTCGTCGTTCCATCCAGAAAGTGTCTACATATTTATAAAAGCTCGTCGACTATGTCGCTCGAGTGTTATCGATATTTATGACATTGTTATTAATGTTAACGACAAGCCTATTCGTTGTCTCTGCGATAACGAAGGGAAAAATAAAAGACCGTCGTCGCGACACCTAATTTCGCTACGTCGCGCGCAATTGTTTTTTCTCCTAAAAAATTTGAGTGGAACGACAAATATACGTGCTCCCAGCTGTTTCCATTTTTTATCGTTAATTAACAGTATCCAAGATAATGGATCGACCGAGAAAGAAAAAAAGAGTAACCGGGTGGAAGGGAGAACAAACTTTTCCACTCTATTCTTCTTCTCTTTTCCTTTTCTTTTCTTTTCTTTTTCTTTTTCTTTTTCTTTTTGAAGATGACAAGCGAGCGAGAGGTAAATATTATCTCGCAGGACTGAAAACGATATACTACTTTGCACGATTCGACGTTTGCCTTCTCTTTTTCCGTGATATTTTATTCGTAGAAAAAAAAAAAAAAAGAGAGAGAGAAGGAATAGCGAAGAAGCTCGTGTGCACGGTGAGGACGTCGGCGAAGAAAAAGACGAATCTTACGGCATTACGATCTGCTGTGTGTAACGGAGAAAGAACGAACGAAAGAATGGAAGACAGACGCATAGAAAGCGAGAGAGAGAGAGAGAGAGAGAGAGAGAGAAAAGGAGGGGTATGAATATTGTCAGACGCGCGCGAACACGGACAATAGCGCAAACTATCGGCGTCCTCTGTCCTAGAAAACGCTATTATATTGGATGGAGCCCGCAGGCTACAATACGCCAGGAGAAAGGGATTTTTGTAAGCTCGAATACTCTTTCTCTTCCTTGCGACTCTATCTTTTTCTCTCGTTTTCCATCCCCCATCCTTTTCACAGGTCCTTCTTCTCACGAACGACGCCGTCCTTCTCGTTAAGATAAACGTAGCAAATTTGCCAAATTTCCGTGAGCTAGCTCGATAATGGTCGACGGAAAAGGTAGCCGTACCGTTTTCCACTCTTTCTCTCTCGTTTTAGTTTTCTCGAGAAATCCGTTTAAGACGGACATCCTATATTTGGTGAAACGAACGAAAGAAAATTCGAGTTCCGTTTGTCTTGTCATGCGTTCGCGGCCAACACGGTGCAGAGTCGGCGTTGAATATCCGCAGCATATGGCCGCCACGAATCTTTGCGAGGAAACTTGCAGCGCGTTAGTACCGCTTTGTTGGCTGCACTCTTCGATCCAACCTTCTAGACTTCCCGTTTCCGTTTCTACGAACGCATCGAACCATCGACGAGAGCTCTCTCTCTCTCTCTCTCTCTCTCTCTCTCTCTCCATCTCTCACTTTTCAAACTCTTTCTTCGTCACGTATCTTTTGTCGTTCGACGACCCGAGAAAGACGACTTGGTCGACGAGTAAACGATTCCGATGATACGATTTATTTTGATCTCACAAATTTCTAACTTTTAAAGAGAGATTGAGAAGCGAACAAAGTACGTGGAGTAATTCCGTCCCTTCGACCAGAATCCCATTTCTCGTAGTTGCATCATCAATCACGCGAGACACCGCGCTATCAAAGATCTTTCCTCGAATTATCTCGCGGCTCATCTCGAAAGCGCACGTAGGAGGGACCGAAAGAGAGAGAGAGAGAGAGAGAGAGAGAGAGAGAGAGAGAGAGAGACAGCTTGCGATATTCACGAAAGCTCGATTGGGTCGGTATTATAGGCTTTTCCTATTCACGCTCAGCCAAAATGGTGGTACTGCTTGTTAGAACGGGAGTTGTCGGAGTTTCGAAGGGGTGTAAATGACGAATTAGCACTGCTTTTGAGATTACTTAACTCCGAAAGCAGAGAACGGAGAGAGGGAGAGAGACATCGAAATGGGACGCGCACGTAAAAACGACTGAAATTGCTCTCAAATGGATTTACTCTGGAAAGTCGCAGAGACTGACAATGAGAAAAGGGGTTGAGAGAGTAAAAGAGCGAGGGCCGATCTCTCGAGCCGCCGTTGCCACTCGACGACGTCGACGGCGACGACGACGACGACGACGACGACGACGACGACGACCATTCGAGCGTGAACGAACCTGGCCTGTGCCGAGACGACGAATGTACTTAGCGAAAATCTAAATAAACACCGGCGAATTTATCGCGAAGGAAAGACTGTTCCCTCTCCTTGAAGCAAGGCAACAACAAAATTTATACGTTACTTCTTCGCGCGAGTCGATGAAAAAGGGAGAGTGAGGGGAGGGGAGAGAGAGAGAGAAAGAGAGATGGAAATAAATACAAACGTTTCGGTTAACTTTGGTAAAAGTCACACGGATGCGCGGAGAATGTCCATTAACTGCATTTTAAAATCGGCCTTTGGCGCTCGCTCGGAATAAAGTTACTTCTACCGTTGCATAAGCTATGAACTCGGCGGTAGGGCTTTAAGAAATAAGAAGTGATTATCTTATATTCAATTCCGCGTTCGTGAGAGAACTCGAAAAGAAATCAGAAAATCGTGGCAAAACTCGCTCAGAGTTATACGATGCTGGATTATCATCTTTCGGACGAAAGTTTCCTTCCTACGAAAACTTTTAGAGACTAATCGAGATATAGATCGCGGTTATACCTTCTTTTTCCGTTACCAACCTCTTCGATACTTTTTACGATTAAGTCGACGTCGATGACAAAAATTTAACGACCGACCGACCGACCGACCGACCGACCGACCGATTGGTCGTAACCGTAAAAGAGGAAGAAAAAAAAAAAAGAAAAGCAAACGAGCAATCGTCGATTTTCTTTCTTCATTATATTTTCTTTTTCTTTCCAAGTTTCTTCCTTTCCTCTCTGAAACTCGATTGGCTCCTTTATAAAGGCTCCTTGCCCTTTTCGTCGCTCATCCCTGACGCGATGGCGCTTTAAAGGTATTTAGCCGCGGGTCGAGCTCTCGAAAACGTTTTGCAGGGAAAATCGTGAAACGTCGCGACACTTTCGCGACTCATCGGAAATAAAGGGAGAGACGGATTATGGCGTTCCGAGCAGGAAACGAGCGGCTTCCATTAGACTTATTGGAGGGACTAATTCAGCGGCAGACTTAGCAGTCTCCATTTCTGTCCCGGATCGTTCGGTATATGTATTCCGAGTGACCGAGTGCAAACGCGGATGAATGCAAAACGCTTTAACCGGTATCATCCTGCAGCATCCCTAGAGAGAGAGATATGGGTCTGCCCATCTGGATAACGAGTGCTTCCTGTTTTGCCCTCATCCATCCAGCCACTAATGATGCTCCGCCCTTCCAACAGCTTCCATTTCTCTCTCTCTCTCTCTCTCTCTCTCTCTCTCTCCCTCTCTCTTTTTTCTCTTTCGCTCGGAGCGTACGCTCCGAGGTAACCAGGCTTCATTTTGCACCAGAACCGATGAAAAGTTTCTTAATATCCGATGAAAATGGAACCGTTAAGCGCGTAGAAAAGTTCACAGTCGGATCGAAGTCGCTCTTTCTCTCGGTCCCCGAGCTTTTTTCCTCGCGAATCGAGTCTAACAGGTAGTAGGACGATTCAGCTCGGACCAATGCCAATATCTCGTCAACGCGAACGTCCTATCGAATATTTATATCGTAGCTTCGACGTATTTCGTACGAGTACCAACTAACGTGTGACTCTTTCGCAAGGAATCGTAGAAAATCTTTCGTCCTTTCGATCCTCCTTCGAACGATTCTCCGGACGACGATTACCTCGTAATTTTCTCCACGTTGCTTCGTCAACGCTCCGTGAAAGAAAGTTGAGATAGGAACTCGGAGAAACGAGTAAAAGTACAAAACCGAGAATTTCGATTTCGAAAAGATGATTCGCGAACGTGACGATCGTTCCAGAAGAAGAAATCGTTTCGCTCCGCTCCGCTCCATTCGTGTTCGTACCAACGATAAGGAAGACGAACGTTCCTGCGAGCCCTCGGAGAGACGTAAAACTGGTACAAGTAGGACGTCTCTTTGTCCGTCGTCTTCCGAGACGAGCGGGAGGGCTCGTCGACGCGTAAAAGCAACAACGGCATAAAACGTTATCGCTAGGGGCCAGAGAGGACGGTCGCGCGTCGGCCCACCTACGGAAACCTGCTCATTGACCCGAATCGTTCGACACCAACGCCGATGCCTTTTGTCGCGACGACGAGGCCTTTGACCTTAAAAATATATCCACCTGTGCATATATCGAAATGGGTTCCTACACACCATCGACTATCTCTCTCTCTCTCTCGAGATTGCCCTCGGCCGTAGACACGTTTTCGACGCGACGGAAAAAGGAGAAAAGGTCTAGACGGACCGGATACCTAGAATCTTACAGCTCCACTCTGTCAACGAATCCAGACAGCTCCATTCGGGGATATCGGTTCGTATTAATGAAGAAGCGTCAACATTCATGGAATAGAGCAAACATTGGCGATTCGGTCGAACGAGCGTCAAATAAATCCGGTCATTCGTGGCCGAAACGATAACCGCATAAATAACAACATTTTCGCTACTATTTCAGATTCGAATGCGAATTATCGATACGAAATTAACAGCGTGGAATCGCTCGAAGTCCATCGTAGTTCGGCATTTACGTAAAATCGTATACGTGAGAATTTTTATCTAATTATTACTATTAACAAGGATCATCCGATCGGGCGCGTTCGATATCGTAAGAAAATATGAAATATATTCGAAAGAAACGAAGAGAAACGTTATTTGGAACGATTCGCGTACGCGCCAACGTAGTCGTCGTAGATCGTCGATAAAACGGGTAAGCTCGTACTCGGAGTCGTCGTCGTCGTCGTCGTCGTCGAGTCCCTGAGCGGGCCGAGTGAAAGCCGGTCTTATACGCTTTGCCCGACCCTTCCTAGACGTTCCTCCTAGATGCTCGATAAACGAGAGAAAAGCTCGGAGTCGTCCGCTCTTCCGCGAAATGTAGGTCAGTTTTCTGAGACGACGTCGTCGTATAGGTAGGCCACTCGAAATAATTTAGTGGCGATCGATGTTACCTGGCTGAAAATAGAGAGAAGACCGCTAAAGCGAGGTACGAGTGTTGTGTGTGTGTGTGTGTGTGTGTGTGAGAGAGAGAGAGAAACGGCATTGTTATTTAATCCCACGTCGACGAACGCAACCCACAGGGATGCGGTCGGACAGCGCGTCGTGACAGTGCGCGCGTCTTCGAGGCGTTTCCAACCGCTAACCATTTCCCTGCTTTAATCTCGAATTACCGTGCGAGAAAATTGCGAGAAAATTGTAGTAGCGGTCGGCGACGATAACGTCGTCGCAAAGGGTACCCTTTAAAGTAATTACCAAACGAGTTAAGGGAAACGTTCGACGAGGAACGAAACGCCGTTCAAGATCGAAGAATTGAGACGAATCGCCCCGAGAAGAAGGAAGAAAGGAAGGCCGCCCGTTTCACGTATCCAGGGATGCCGAGATAAGCCTCGAGCTAAACGCGGCTAATTGATTTTTCCCCTTACGATCCACCACATCCACGATACCACTTAACTCGAACTTGAATTTTCAGGGAAAGCCATCGGTCGGCGAAAGAGAAGGAAGAGGAAAAGTTTTTATCGAATTAATCGCGTCTATTTGCAAAGATCGTCTCGATTTGTTCTCGTTCCGTTTTTCACGAATCGCATTATCTTTCTTCCTTTTTTTCTCCGAGTCTCGTTGGGTGCAATAAGAAAATAGCCGTTACGAGCAACGCCACCAGCAACGCCACTAGCCACGCTAATTTGCAATAAAAGACCCGTTAGGGGAAGTGGCTAGCGAAATAAACGACGAGCATCGTGGCTAGCCGAAAACGCGATTCCGGCATTGAATATTCATCGGCGTACGTGCGCCACGGGACAGAGCCGCCGCTTATTACGATGCAGTCGTCGTTTTGATTATAACGAACGCGCTAACGTCATCATTATCGTCGTAACGATGCTCGCGGTGCGACCGGTTTATCAATAATTGTGTCCCGTCTATGCGTCGTCGTCGTCGTCGTCGTCGTCGTCGTCGTCGTCGTCGTCGTCGTCGTCTTCGTTTATCCCTCTTTCCTTTTACGCCTCGTCGTTCTTTTCTCGTTGTCTCCGCCAATCGGTTTATCGATGCAACAACGACAACGCGAGCGACGTGTACAAAAACGCATCTTGCGTATACTCCACTTTGTGGGGTTTAAAGAGAAAAAAGAAAAAGGAAAGAAGACCGTTTAAGAAGCTCGTTTCATTTATGTTCATATATTTTGTTCATTTCTTTAAACTCCTTTAGATATCTCCGACTAAAATATTTGTGCCCACCCCGTATAAAATCCCTTCTCCCCACTTTGCCACCCGAATACTATCCCCTCACAATTTGAAGCGTCTCTCCCCGCTACCTCGATCGATACGTTTCGTTCGTTCGCCTCTTCCTCTCTTTACGTCGAGAACCTATAACTGTTGCGCCGTAATTTTCGCAGCCGAGAGGGCACGTATACATATGCCAATTAGTGGCAAGGGTCCCTTGCGAACCTTAAACCATCCTAATTATGTAACGCCATCGATCCGCTCGTTCGTCTCGCGCTCGAGAAACGGCCGACGTGTCGCGGATTACGACGCGACCTCGAGGTACGCGCGAGCGAGTATCCTTGCTTTTTCACATTTCCTTTTTTTCTCGTTAAACATCCAATTCCGCCGGATCGGTTCAAATTATTTCAACGAGAAATTTACAACGAGTATTTCATTATACAACGATATATATTAACGGAAATGAAATATTAACTTAAATTAAAATTAAATTGATCCCACAATTTTCGCTATTTCGCTTATTATTTAATATCTCCGTACGAGACTAGTATCCGACAAAGTGCGCCAAATAACAAATATATATATACATATACGTATATGCGCACACGTTAAAGTAATTGTTCTTTACGAGGCAGAAAAAAGCATATAGCCTATGAAGAAAAAGAAAAAGGAGAAAGAGTAAAAAAGGGAGATAAAAAAAAAATAGGGACGATAAAGAGAGAAATTCCATTTAAAAGCCTCCGTGCGATTCGACACGCTCGACGAGAAATTTTTGCGCTCTGCTAGGAGATGCGCTGGCGCGCCCGCCGAAAATATGTTCCGCCGGAGATCGTCGCCGTGGTCGATATTCGTGTGCATTTAAAAACGAAGCGACGCATTTCTTTTCTTTTTTTACAAGCCACATAAATCCAGCACGTCGTATCTAAATCCCGGTCGAGCGGCATTCGTCGTTACTTTTCGACGGTAATGCCTTTAGTTTTCTTTCGATACGCTCCGAACGCATCCTTTCTTCTCGTTTATCTTCCTCAACGTTTCGATATTATACGTATCGATCTATACCTATCGATCTATAAGCAACGTACAAGCGAAAAGGATTTCTTTGAAATATTAAGAGCGAGAGAAATCCAATTTTCCAAGGGAACATTTATAAACGTTAACGCGGGTCTAGAGACTCGTTCGTCGAACGCGAAGAAAAGGATACAGCGCGGACGAAGGTGGATCATTTCCTTCTCCGTTTTTCTCCGTTTTTCTCCGTTTTTCTCCGTTTTTCTCGTTTTCTTTGTAAGGAGGAGCTCTCGGTGGAACGGGGATAGGACGCGCCCAATACCGCGTCGGGGAAAAAGCGTGCTCGAACTCGCGAGAGCCTCGCGCGCTTCTTCCACTCCTCCTCCCCGGAATCCTTTCAGCTACCGCGACCGACCGATAATAAACGCGGCTCATTACCGCGCTCGTTTACGGAACATTCTTTCTTCGGGATAAATATGCCGGTGCGCGAGCGCGCATTTCACGGTGACTCTTTGCTTACGTTGCTCTGGCAGGAATCCAGCCAGGCAGATCTCGAGCGACCAAGGTTGTGTGTCCGACGGAAGCTGTCCTAAGATTTATACAGCCATTATTTCCGTTTAACCGCGGCTCCTCGCATTCGTTCTTCGGCTTTGTTCTCTTTACTTTCTTAACGTCCGCGAATGATACGCCTCGAAAGCTCGACGATAATCGAGCAGCAATGAGAAAGAAAATTTCCTTTACGAGGGATGCGTTCGCCGTTTCTTTATTCCTAGACCGTAGACGTTTTTCGTCCTTCTTCCCTTTCGCGAATTGCGAACTCCTCTTACGGTAACTTTTCGATTAACCGTACTGCGGGAAACCAGACCGTGTACATATTTGCGCGGGAACGAGAAGAGGGACGACAAAGGGAGCGCGCGCAAATCGCGCTGTCTCGCGGTTCGAAGGAAAGCGCGTCTTTACGTTTTCGTAGAAAACAAGAAAATTTCCCGAAGGATGGAAACGCGGGCGGTCGGTCGGTCGGTCGGTCGGTCGGTCGGACCGCGACCATCTCCGAAAGTTATTTCGTTAAATTACTGGTAAACGTTCGAAGAAGGAAATCCTCGAAAATAATTTATCTAGCCGCGCTTTCGAATAAAAATCTTGTTCAGCGACTCGTATCGTCACGCTTCGTAAACCTTCCGAGGGCATTAGCGAGGTACTTAACGGGTTCATTCTTTTAAGCTGCCATCTCGAGCGAGCCGTCGACGCACGCTCGAAACGAAATAATTTCTCGTTGCCACGCGACGCGGAGGAATAAACTTTTCAAATTCGTTTCGGCGATCGAAACATCGTAATCGACGTAACGTAATTACCAAGGGGAATATATATATGTCGATCGGTTAAAAGAGAAAGCGCGAAATGAAAAGAGAGAAGCGGGAAAGGTATTAATTCGCGAAACTCGTAGAAAACAAAACGGTACATTTCCCGTTGTAATTTGCGAGGGAGCTGCGAAACTTATCGAATCGCGTCAGGGATCCTGTACGCCGGAAAGCCGTCACCCCACCCCCTCCCCTCCCCTCTCTCCCCTCCCTGCCAGTGCGTCGTTCGGGTCCTTCGAGGCACTTGGTACGAACTTGGTACCCAGGCTTCGTTAGGGTGCGATATTTGTAACGCTTTACGAGTTTGGATTTAGTGCGCGGAGTCACCGGGCTTGCGACTAGGAAAGCAAACGCGTTTATACGAGTTCGCGTTCGGTTAATGATCGAGCGTTTTATCACCCTCGCGAGTACCCCGTTATACGGGTACGTTCTCCAATCCGTGAAACCGAACGTTACTCATAAATCCTGGATAGGATATAATAAAGCGAAATGTTCCTTCTCACCGTATTCCGCGACGACGGATACGTTTCTCTCTTTCTCTCCGAGTCGGGCGCGTTAGCGCGCGCGCGAGTGTAACCCTGTGAAATCAATAAAAGCATATGATAAAGTCGAGCACGATCGTAGAAAATAGATACGACGAATGGAGCCATTGAAAATGATGGGTTCGCGAGGAATATCATTGGCTCGTTTTACCAAATTTACGACGTTGGCATCGAATTCCTATTAGAACGGATATAACGAATTTGATCGACGCGTTGATTTTACGACGATCGGGTCGCGCTTTAACGAAAATCGAATTTAAATAGCGATTTTCGAGTCTTACCGAATAACGACGACAATTCGTCGAAACGTCGCCTTATTAATTATCGATGGAGAATATATCGATAATAAAAGAGAATCGTGTTTCCGGTTGCTTACGAACCGAACGACGAGTTTATCCAACGACGATTACGACGACGGGCACGTGCCACCCGAAACGTTTACGATCGAAGCTACACTCTCAACCGGCACGGCGTAGTAATTGTCGGTGCATTATTTCTCTTATTGCTCGACGCTATAATTCAATGTTACGTCCTGCAATTTCCATGCTGCCCGCTTACGACGCGGACCTTTCGTCCATCTACGAAATCTACGTCTCGCTGTTAATTATGCGCGTCCAGCCATTATTTAGAATTACGTCTATCCATTTTCCGCGAAAGGAAAAGAAAAAATTCCTTATAATACCTACAAAAGATACGAAGGGAAGATAGTTTAACCGACGAAAGTTTTCCCCTTTTACGTTCGTACGAAGAGATGGGGAAATTAAATAGAAAACTTCCGACGATTTTAATTAAAAGTATAACAAGCGATCGGCGGTACTAGAGAGAGAGAGAGAGAGAGAGAGAGAGAGAGAGAACGGGGAAGAGATAATGGTAGCTCTCGCTTATTCGCATACGCGTGGCAAGAATCCAGAGCGATTTCACCGAGCAGTTCCCTCGAAGCGCACCATGGAATTCTAAGGTTCGCCGTTCGGTGTTCGTCTTCCACTTGATTCACCGTAACGATCGTTCGTGCTTACGTAAACTATTTCTCGGTTGGAACAAAGAGCAAATTCCGATCGACGTTCGACCGCTTTTGCGAGTATTTCGAGACGTAAGAAACGATTCCCGCTGATATCCATACTTCTCTCTCTCTCTCTCTCTCTCTCTCTCTCTCTCTCTCTCTCTCTCCCTCTTATTTCTCTCGCCTATATAAGTAAGTAAAGCGTAGAACCGTATCTTTGAAACATAAATTTCGATCGAACCTACTTAAATTTCAGATTCCAATTCGAATATTCGGTTGCCTGCCTTCTGTCTCGCTCTCTCGAATCGACGAGACATAAAAATTGCTGGTGGATAAGAAACGGCAAAAAGTCGGTACTAAAATATTCGAGCCCTGAAAGTTACAACTCCGACGTTGAGAGAAGAGTCGTCGTCGTCGTCTACTCCCACCGACGCGTGCTAGCGCGCGAAAAGTTCCACGAATATAGATTTATGGTAAAGATCGGAATAACTTGATACGCGACGGTCATCGCGGGAAGGAGGAAACGCGTGGAAAAAAATAAAATGGTATGATTTAACGATGGCTCGAAATGAAAAATTGAAAAAAAAAAAAAAAGAAAAGAAAAAGAAAGAAAAACTCATCGTAGAGAACATTTAATATGATCGTACCGGAAAGGTAACTTTTATATATCTCGATTGTAAAAGGGAAAACGCGAGTACTGGCCGCGCTGGAAGACCGAGGTCCGGACTCTCCCGAGAATTCAGATTACTGATTTACGAGCTTCCGTTACCGGCTAGAACCGATCCCTCGGTTTTCGAGAAGAGGCCAGAAGAGCAGTAGCAGATGCCACGAATGCGCTCCGAGAGAGGTAAATCCTATCAGAAGTACTTAGAGTTTGGCGTTGCCACCCTCTTACTCCGTGCTTCGTCGTCCGTAACTGGCAGAGCGGTTCTACCCTAGTTAACTCCCCCCAGGATCGACTTCTATTTCTCCCTATCGCTCTTGATTGGGATATGACCGAGAATTAACTTGCTCCGATGCGTTCTCCCTTTTCTACTTCAGCTACGATCGTCGCGAATTCAAACTCCAAACTAGTCCGAGAGATCGACTATTCGTTACCGACCATAGATTATCGCCCGTTATTTGCATCGATTCCGTTGAAACTATCGAACGCTCTAGAGCCGAGTCCTTCGGAGATGTAGTTTCGTCGTCGTCGTCGTCGGTAGTACTCGAGCACGAAGAAGAGATGGATGGAGAGACTCGCGGCAGGGCGATAGGAGAATGAGTGCATCGGTCCGCGTCGAGATGCGAGTAAATGGTGCATCGCGTTACTTAGCTTTTATTACGGGATTTATGCCGAGCGCTCCCGGCGACAAAAGTTTCGCGCGAGCGTTCAAATTTACGCGGATTATTACGAAGAATAATGCACGCTCGTACCATGCCCGAACCATCCTCTTTTCTTCTTCCCCCTTTTCCCCTCTTTATTTCTTGTTTTTTTATTTTTGCTACTCTGATAAATGTTGACGGATGTTTCAAAGAATTAAACGTTCGTGAAAAGCTAATCCCTGGCGAGCCCTCCTTGTCCGTTCGTCGTCGCTGGCCCGCCGACGGTCACGAATAAACAGCACGTATTAATAAACGTCGAGGGAGATATTCAACTGTAACGATCGAGTAAATACGGTGAGATACGATAAAGAAAGTTATAAACAAATTTGTATTAATTTTAACCTTGCGATTCTCTCGCAAGGTAAACTGAACCAAAACAAAATTGTTAACCTCTGTTTCGATCTTATCGACGTTCCTCGTAACGCGCTATAGAAAAATCTAAAATATCGGAGAGAAGATGGGAGTCGCGCGTATGGATTCGGACGATTCGATAGAGGTTGCGAAAAAGTATGTCACGTGGCAGGTGCCAGTGGCAGTCCATCGCTACGCCAGCATGAATATTTCTTCGCGCCCCTCGACGCTCGACGACGACGACGACGACGACGACGACGAAACGTCTCCGACATTCCGCGCTCGTATTGCCAGCTAACACCTGTAATTCTAGCTAGAGACGAGGTGACGTCCGCGACTGCGACGTCGACGGTTCCTCGAAAGTAACATTGCGAAATAAACGAATATCTAAATTCGTTCTCACCACGTTCTCATCTATTACCGTTATCATTTCGTACCATTAATCGATAATCTTTATAAATATATACATTCTCGATCGCGCGTAATCGCGTATGACAGGATTTTATTAATTACCAACCAACTAGACATATAATAAATAACTCGTCGAAAATATTCTTGCTTTGATCGCTCGTTTGAAACGAGCTCGGCACCAGTCGATGGGAGTATTTAAAGCACGCAAAGGGGCAATGCGATTTCTCTAATTTCCCGTGGGTACTGTTAGTCGTGCAATTTTACCAACCTATTTCAAAATCTAAATTATTATCGGAAAGAGTGCATTAATTTAGGTTTAATCAATGGCGATCGTCCGGCTACGTAATAAACTTCCGATCGGCAAAGCTTTTTTTCGAGCTATTATTGCCTACCTTATCGAGCACCTTGGCCACGTAAGTACGTAACGTTAGCGTCTATCTTACGCAAGCGAGGCAACGTAAGCTAGGGAACGTCGAAGGAGGAGGAGCATTTTCGTTTCGTTGGAACGAAAACATCGGACATGATGTACCAGCGGTCGGCGAATAAGACGAAGAATCGCGACGGGTAGAAATGCGAGCGCTGCGTCGCGGCGATTAATCGAACGGCCGACGATTCTGCGGCTTCGTGGTGCGGTTTCGAGAGTGTAAAACTTTGAATTTTGGCGGTGAACGCGGTCGATCGATTAGTAACATCGATACGTCATTTTCGGCGAGCCCGAGCAAACGAGGAAGCAAGTACAAGCAGCACACCGTATATACGTTTTTTACTCGATTCCAAGCGAACGGAGAACGAACGAACGAACGAACGAACGAACGAGTTTTTTGTTTGTTTTTTTTTTCTCTCTGCAAATCGCTCGAGCTCGAATGAAAACGCGAAAGCAATTTCTGTTCTTCACAAAACGTACAGTCCAAACAACGCGTTGAAAGACTGCTCGTACGCACGTAAAATCCACTACGATTTGAAAGAACGCGAACGAAAATACAATGGTATTGTCCGTCGAATTCGTTGGGCGATTATTAATTAGACTTTCTCGAAAGAACTCTTATACCGTTTCTCTTTTCTTTACAAGACCTACGGACGAATTCGAGTTAGTTCGGTTGGAAGGAAAAACAAAGTTATTATCGTACGTGCGGTAGGAAAATCGGAAAGGGTTCAAATCCCTACGTCCTGATTTACGATAACTCTCGCCTGACCTAGAATCTAATTTTATACCCGACTAGAATTCAACGCGAAATGACTCAAATAATAACGCTTATTCGACGATAACGATGATTAGGACGATAAGAAAGGGGGAAATAGAGACGGCTACGATCGCCCAAGGTTCTAGAGCGGACGTTTCGACGAAAACGAGGAAAAATCGTTGATGATGTCGCAAATTTGTTGCGAAAGAACGCTCGGGGAAGAATCAAAGTTGGGAAATGTCCCGATGGGACTCGTAGCTCGGAGAGTTATATCGCTTCGATTCGATGTATCGATAATTTTTCACTACGTTGCGGTCTTGGACGCAGCACGAAGCCAGCTTTTTCCTCCCATTATCTGGAACGTGGAAAAACGATGGAGCAGTGCCATTAACGCTATCGATAACCGTTATTTAAGAGAGAGAGAGAGAGAGAAAGGATCTTTTGCACGACGCAACGAGACATTCGCGATGAGAAATGGAAAGAGAGGAAAAAGATAAACGGACGGATTTCGCTATATATATATATATATATATATATATATATATATATATATACACCAGTTTGCTGCGATCATTTTGTTTTGTTCTCCTTGGTTGGTTGTCTCTCGTGAAAAGCAGAGTCACGTTCTGAAACTACCGAAAAGAGTAAGGTGGTGCTTTAAGCAATTTTATTCGAACGTGTAAAAACATCTTTCTTCTGCGAAAGCTTTCGATTTCATCGGTAATCATCGAAAGGTTAATTCGTCGAAAAATGACACGATTTGTATATAAGGAATTGTATTTGAAAAGGAAGGAAGGAACGAATAAAGATAAAAACGAAAAATAATAATAAAAAATTAAAGGACAATAAAGGTAAGCGAAACGATCGAGTTGGGTGGAACGCATAGATACGGTAGACCGCAACAGCGGCTAGAATTAATCACCCTGATAAATAGTAATAACCGGCGGCGTTCTCGCACCTAGTTAGTTCGTTATTAATACGCAATTCATATTAAACGTACCCTTTGACCGCGAGCACAACTACGTAAGTGCGGTGAGAACCACTCCCCTCCCCCTCGACCCACCCGTCACCAATTCTAATCTTCAGCACCGTGTAGCCCTTACTGCACTTTGTTTCCCTTATGCACGTTCTTCTCCCGCGCGTGTACGCACACGTACGCGTATATATTATGCGCGTCCGTGAAGTCGTTACTCGGTGCTACTTTAGACGTGGCTCATAATTAACGCCTAATAATTAATCAACGACGAGTGAGAAAGTTTCCCCGAAAGTTCCTTTGTTCGCACGAGTTAAATACGTACGGTCCCGAGCGTAGTAAGGAACGTCGGATGAAAGCACGGTTATCGTTTTAATCGATCCTCGTTGCGAAGGGAGTGGGTGGGGGATGTCCATGGAGATTCAAGAGAAAAGAAAAATTAATAAAATAAAGTTCGTAACGCGACCAATTTTTCTTTTTTCCTCGTATCTATCGATGTCGCATTCGTAAGAGCCGATATGATTTACGACGAAGAAGCAAGGAATAAAATGGATCGAACTGATGGAGCGCCAAGAGAACGGTAAAAAAAGAAAAGAAGAAAAATAGTAAGCGCCGAGAGAGACGTCGCCGCGATATTTCGCGGCGATCCGACAAAATTTACGATGCCGAAGAGGATAGGTAGACGTGTCGTAGCTTCGAGCCTCGAACGAATTACATCCTCGTGTCATTCGCGATAATCAAGTTATTAACCCATTGACGTTTAATTACGGGGGTATACGTGGATACGTATTCGCGTACACACACATATATATCCGATCGACGATATAGGTATGCTCGAGGCTTATTAACGACTTACGTCTTATTAGATTAAATTTCGTTCTCGTCGTGAATCGAACGAAATTGAACGAAAGAAAGAAAAGTAGAGAGAGAGAGAGAGAGAGAGAGAGAGAGAGAGAGAGAGAGAGAGAGAGAGAGAGAAAGAGAGGGAGAAAGAGAGAGAGAAAAGAAGTTCGATGACAAGAGAGGAAAGAAGAGACGTGACGAGCAAACAATGGGCCGGAATCAACGTTCAAACAATTACTATTACTGCAAAGTCGGTGGCAGTGTACTCCGACGTTGTTGATAATAATTCCTCTGGTAGACAATGCCTCGGGCTTGGCACGAGCAAGAAAGATAGACAGGTAGAGTGTGTGTGAGAGAGAGAGAGAGAGAGAGAGAGAGAAACAAGCGGTAGAAAGCTTTAGGAGCAGGGTGAAGGCTTCCTAGGAAAGGACCAGGCGAGATAAGCTTTTAATTTTCGCTCGGGAGCAACTTCCCACACCACCGGCT
This sequence comes from Dolichovespula saxonica, assembly GCA_911387935.1. Classification (NCBI taxonomy): domain Eukaryota; kingdom Metazoa; phylum Arthropoda; class Insecta; order Hymenoptera; family Vespidae; genus Dolichovespula; species Dolichovespula saxonica. The sequence continues at coordinate 7,929,297 of OU427004.1, read as the reverse complement.
ACCACCCTCTCTCGACAATGCCTCCAAATTAAAGCACCCTTCGCTTACGCTCGTCCTCGTCGTGAGCGACGCTACGTTTTGCATAATCATTTTACGAGCGAACAAAATCCGCAGGATAGCGCGAGCTCCCTCGGAAGACTTTTCCTGCGAATAAGGCTACCTTGGATAGAGCGTGGAAGGCGAAAATCCCTGCGACTTCGAGATTGTCTATACTCGCCTCGATCGCCGACGATACCCCGTGCAACGAACGTGCAACGAGCGTGCAACGTCGGCGCTTCGAGGATATTTTTGATAAAACTGGATCGTCCGTCGATCCGACTCATCTCGGAAAACTACAGACAACCGAATAAACTTTACTTTATAGTCATTTTCAATTTTAGATTTTATGCGACTTTTACTTTGAAATAACAAGGATTAATGGAACAATAGCGATCGTGCGAATTGATCTAATTGTTAATTTGTACTTGCGAGGCATAGACAGAGAGAAGGAGAGAACGAATACGTTCTCATACATGCTCGATCGTGGAATTCTCTTGGTTACGAAATCGACGAGAAAAGAAAGGGAGACGAGAGTACGCGAGAAGAAAGAACGAGTTAACAAAGATAAAAGACGCCGGATAGGGAAGCTTTTATTTTTCACTCGACTCTCGACGACAATGGACTGGAATTAAAGAGAGGCATACCGAGCTTGCGTAATTGTTTTACGAGCGGATAAAATTCATGAAGGTACGGAACTAATACGGGACAGCTATTTTCTTCTGGGACAAAAAGTTTGCGATAGGGAAAGCATTTTTAACATATTTACGTTCGATTCTACGCTCTCGTCGAACCATTAAGTGATCCAACCGACGAAGTCAGCTGATTCGCCTACGTTTCGATTTCGATCGAATCTTCGTAGGCATTTTTATTATTCGCGTTCATCCCTATGGATTATTACGTAGTAACGTGACGAACGCGAGGACTAATAAAAAGAAAGCCCTCGATAGGAGTACATTAGTACTTTGCGCTCTTCTCTTCTTTCGCTTATTCGGTCCAACGCGAGGACGTTACGATGTAATTATCAATTTAATTAAAATGTGCACCAATTATCATAAGATTAAATTGTTTACATACTACGATCGTACGATCTAATATACGATGTGGTTTTGCCTAACGGTACGGATATACAATCATAAATCTGCATTCCGTTACAGTCACACAAATCACGAGCGAGATAACTTTTGGGGTTTACTGCGTACGTTTTTTTATGTAAACGGCCAAAATATGTTGAGTTAGTAAAAAGAAAAAATGAGAAAAGAAAAAAGAAGAAAAAAACACGATGAAAATTTCTCTTATAATCGACAACTAAAGCCGTCTTTTTCGATTTACGCGCGCGGAAAAACTTATTCCACGGCAAAAACGGTCGTATAACTGATCTTTCGGAATAATTAAAGTCCCATTTATATTTACTCGATAAATACATTTGCTGGGAAGAGGAACGACGGTGGACTTCGATTCGAATCGACTAAATTTGAATAAACGAAAGCGCAAGGTTCCCCCCTCCCCCCACCCCTCTAGTTGACGGTAACACAGTGAATGATATAGCGTCGTAGCGTAAAAGTTGGAGCTAATGGGACAACGAGAAGAGGTATAGGTTCCGAAGGAAAAGGAGAAGTCTCGGGGTAAAATGTGTCTAAAGTTTGGACGTCGGCACGGCGGCTTTAAGAAGTTGTTGAGAGAGGTGTATAGAAAGAGAGGTTTCATTTTCTTTCGGACGGTTTCGCCTCTTCGCAGGATGAAATCCATCGTCCCATACGGTAGTTTAGCGAATAAAGCTCACCTGCAGCTAGCTAGCTAGCGAGCTACGAGATCGGTAAAGACCGAATAGCGTGAGGGAGAGAGAAAGGGAACTCGTGAATAGCTCTCTGACAACGAAGCAACGCATAAGCTTTTATCAAAAACTTGCTCGCACGAGTTTAACTCGGTGTATATTGGCTTAGTTTTCGAACGTCTTGTCCGAATAAGAGAGACACACGCGTAAACTATAAAGTTAGGAGCGAGCCATCTTTCAAAAGCTTTCTCGTATGCGACGACATCCTCAAAGAGAGGGAGAGGAAGGTTCTCCTACATTGTACGGAGGAAGAGACAAGCACCCGGCCAACCGAGAAAGGAGGAGGATCGTCTTCCATCGATCGGTCGATACCCACAACGCACCGGCTGTTCGAAACAGCGTTCTCTACTCAAGGCGGTCTTTCAATGAGATTCAACGGCCACGATGTTTACGCGAGGAAACAGCAGGCTGTTTCAGAACTACTACACCTCCGAGTCTAGATCGTCCTTCTCCTCCTTCCATCCTGGAAGATCAATTCGAACACCATTTCGTCCTCGTCCTTGCAGTCTACTCGGTCGTACAGTTTCCACCCTTTCTAGCGGACTATTATATTTAACTTTTAAGACAGGACGTTTAACCCCGCACGATGATCAGCAGGATGACTTTTTTTTTCCGTAAAGATTTCTAAGAGGGAAAAATCCGTGAATGAGATAATAGTCCTGGATGGTATTAATGGCGAAAAACTATAGAGACCTTAAGCGAATCGTCGTGAGCGAGCATATATTTTTCACGGAACACTATTTCCGGGACGAGGCGCGCATCAGCTGGTCACGACTGCTAATTTCCTCTCCGTCTGTTTATTCGTAGACGTTCGTTTATTGAATTCAATGGCAGCATCCTTCCTTCGCAGCATCTACACCACACGCTTTACTTTCACGGTGGCTATCAACATTTTCTTACATTTACATTAGAACGTCGCGAGTCTTTTAATCGACGAATCGGTCCTCTCTTAACCTTTGTATAAATAAGTCGGATTATTAAGTACCATGTTTCTAAGAGAGTTCATAAATAAATGACCTCGTATCGATCACGCAGAGTTAACTGTGTCAATACTATCTCTTTACTGGATAAAAAAAAAAGAAGAAAAAAGAAAGAAAAAACAGTTTTAATGCAACGCGAATGACCACCGTCGTTGGATTTTCCAAGTCCTTTGCTTCGTTAGATCGTTTTTACTTTTCGAAAAGAAAAAGAAAAAGAAAAAGAAAAAAAAAGATAAAATTCGGCGACAAATAAAAGTGTAGGCAACGTCGTTATTTCGTTATGCATGCACGAGGAAAGATATTGGAAAGTTTTAATGGCTAAAAATTGGCTGTTTCGCAATAAATTTTTAACATGGAAAAGAAGCAGCACGATCACGAGTAATCTTTTCTCACTTGGTTTTGGTTCGATTTCGTGACGATAGAAAGCCGATAGAAATTTTCACGGAATTCCCATCAGCCTGGCAAATATGATTCCGTACTCGATAGTGTAGCACAATCAGGCAGGGTGTGTTGTTTCGAACTAGCCAGCGTCGTTGCTACCTCAAACTTCCTCTCCTCTCGGCCATCTGCCTTGCCAATTATGGGAAATCGAACCTTCCAAATTTTCCCGAAACTTGTACGAAAAGTTGAATCGATGTAAACGATTATCGAGCGTCCTCGCGAATGAAATATTTTCCTTGAAACCTATGCACGGGTTCTATGCTCGCGTTCTAAATCGACCATTTACTCCGATATCGCTGAGAGTTTTAATAAAAAATCTAACGAAAAGAGAATTCAAAACAATTTACTTCAAAGAATATTAACGTTCCGACTTGCACAGCACCGACGCAACGGGACATGAAAAACAAAATAAATTCTTTGAACAAACAGAACGATAAAAAACTTTTGATTCGATATTGCTACTGCAAAGTATTTCAAAAAAATAGATAAGGAGGGAGAGAGGGAGAAAGAGAGAGGCGGAATCGCATAGAGATTCACGAGACACGTCATTTCATTATTCATTCATTGTAACCGCGGGTACACCACGCGCATCCTGACAAAAAACATTTGGGTCTCTTTCTTCTCTCTCTCTCTCTCTCTCTCTCTCTCTCTCTCTCTCTCTCTCTCTCTATCTGTCCCTCTTTCTCTGCTTTCCTCCGACCAAAATCTAAATCTGGTTTACATCTGCATTCGAGGTTTGCAGAGCACCGCAGTATTTTTTTTTTCTCTCTTATAGATCGTAACCCGAGAGTCCTGTCTCTCGCGCTTTGAAGCACGATATTAAGGCTTCCATTAGGCTTAGATGCCGACTTGAGAACTAATATCCTATTCGGTAGCTTCAGGACATTCAAACGCGTCTACTCCGTCTGGTTGACTCGTTCTAGAGTCGTGGTCGCACACTCTGAAAATTAGAGACATCGAGATATCGCTATATTCTACGATAATCAAGAGAGTGAGAGAGAGAGGGCATCTTAGCAAAAGCTTCTAGCATCTCTCATCGTTCTTTGATACGACGAATCGACTTAGAGATATACCGCTATTAGAGTACTTCTAAGTGGCTAGCAAACGAGCAACGCGAGCTACGAGCAACGGGAACGTCGAGCGAGCAAAAGACAGAAAGCAGTCTAGCCGGAGCTTTGAATTTAATCTTCCTTTTACCACTAATTTTCGCGGTACTTAATACTTCATGACTCACGCTCGTTGCACTTTCGTTGCGGCTGGAAAAACTGCCTCTTTAGATTGCAGGTGAATTAGAATTTTCCTAAGCATGCTTTCCTCTCATTTCGAACCGCCGCGTAGACGGGATTTTAATAAATTTGAATAATGCTCGATGACGATACGTATAATTTCGATTAGATTAAAATAAGATCATTGAGATAGATAGAACTTAAATCAATCCTTTTAAAATGATCACGATGGAGAAGTATTTGAAAAACATTTTATTTATCCAAGATTCGCCTATTGAAAGTTTACCATTTTAATAGTTATATCGTACATAGTAGTCTAGTAGACTTGGACGGGAACTTGGAGATAATAGAAAAGGATTGCGTCTTGCTAGCATAAGACGGTCGCGTGAAAGGTTTTACTGAGAGCGTAAAGGGTGTCTCGTGTCTCGTGTCTCGTGTCTCGAAGCGGAAATATATTTTTCAAGGAAAAGAAACGACTTCTTTTTCTTTTCGTCGACATCATCGTAAGAGGAGCCGAGCTTCGGACAAACTGCACAATCTCATTATAACTCTTTCTGCGTCCCTCTTTCCAAAAGAAGGCAGGATGCAAAGAAGAGTGCGAAAAGAGAAACAAAAAAGAGAAGCAACGAAGGAGAAGAAGAAGAAGAAATCGGGTAAACTCGTGTAAGTCTTTCCAGGTCTTTTTGCAAGCGGCCTGCTCTCTCTCTCTCTCTCTCTCTCTCTCTCTCTCTCTCTCTCTCTCTCTCTCTGCTTCACTCTTTCTCTGCGAGATATCCTTTTAAAAGCGTTTAAACGACCGAAGGGGAGCGACGAAGACGCTACTAAAGTGTAATCTACAAAATTATTTGCAAAGGATGGAAGGGACGCATGAGGCTTTTCCTTGCGTCGTGAAAAAGCACGAGAAAGCATATTCTCGGAGAAAGCGTGGGTACTCTGGTCGACAAATGACCGGCAATTTGTTTCGCAAAATATACAATACACGTAGTTCGCGTAAACGCGAAATATGAGTTAAGGTTTGTCTTGAATCAACGAATTTTTTTTTTTTTTTTTTTTTATATATTCTACAAAGTTAGATAAAATATTTTCTTTAAATCGAGCCAACCTGTAGAATTCACCGGCGAATATATAAAATTGGAAATTGGTATATAGATATAATATATGAAACAAAAAAAAGAATAGAAAATAAAAGAAAAGAAAAGAAGGATCACCCAACATGGTCCTCGTTGCTCGCAACATTTCGTTCTCCGTGCTAGATGCGAAACTAAGTTTTTGCATCGACTACTTCATTCGTTATGCATTGTGTGTAGTATGACGCGTGCACACTCGTCTCAGGCAAAAGTGTCGGTATATCCGTAGATCGGCACGAAACTTCTGCTAGTAGGAGGAGAGTTTTCGTCCTTTATTCCGCAGCTGGTAGAGGTTAGCATAGAGATAGTATCTCGAAAGATGGCCGACGTCGAAATATATAAGGTATCGCGGGGAGGACAGCAAATTCTCGTTTCCTAACAATTTTTATTATACCCACTAAGCTATTTTTATAGGTTATTTATTATAGGAACTTTCGAAAGGAGCCGATACCAGTTCCATTAACTTAGCTCGGCTTCTCCGTAAGACTTTCGAATGCGATAGGGATCGATTGGCCGATCGATCCATCGATCGAGCGTAAAAATAGAGCTAGGAGGGCCGCGTCTCATTTATTTTTCAAAATCTCCAGATTTATGTATGACTCGCCATCGAAGTTGAGACCGAGTCGTAGGGGCGGTTACCCCCTAGATAGGATTATTTCTCGTCTTACTCTCGAGCGCTGCGTTACAGAGCTAAAAGATGAAAGTAAGTTAGCCCGTAGTCGAACGAGCCTCGAATTCGATAAGGGCCGACGCTCGCCCTCGCATAGCCGACGCTTTAATCTCTTTCTCTCCTTTAATAGATAATTTATATTCGGAAGCACGATAAAATTCATGCTCGTAATACTGGCGCGCACGTGTGTGTGTGTGTGTGTGTGTGTGTGAGAGAGTTTCGAGAGCCGTCCAAGTTGCGTATCGATAGTCGATACATGCCAGCACCGAGGCGTCACGATAGTCGCCCTTTGATTTATCCGAGGCAATATTTTTAAACGATCAAAAATAACTCGTCTGCCGAGCTACGAACACGGCGAAGGAGATGTACTGGTACGAGGTATGGTTTCGTACTGCGTAAAGAAAAAAAAAAAAAAAAAACACAAAAACAAAATAGATAAAAGAAAAAGAAAAGAGAAAAGAGAAAAGAGAAAAAAAGGAAAACAACGTGTACACCGATCGGTGGATGTCATCGTGCCTGTCGGGCTAGCGAATATTTCAATTCTCAACGCCTGAAATTCCTCAATCGTTTTACTTGCTACCGAAGAAAGGTGTGTTGACCTTTGAAATTCTAATATTCGCGGCCATCGATGACATTTTTCCAGCGATATTTTCGTTAGATCGTCTATAAAATAAGACGAAGAAAAGATATAAAGAAAGAAAGAAAGAAAGAAAGCTTTGAAAAGTATCCTCGTTAATAAGATCAGCAAGAGATATATCATCGTCGTATAGAGCGGTTCGCGCTCGTTAAAAGCGGCTCGTCAAAGCCGTGGACCTTTACCACTGACCTTAGCGAATCGTTCTTGCGTGTCGAGGATCTCGATGAAGAGCGATACCTTGTCGTCGACGATTTTGAAGCCGTTCCGTGGTTGTGCCAGGAGTTGTTGTATCGCTTGCGACGTGGTGAGAGGCGTGGCTGGACTGGTGGCCGGCGTGGACGCTCTCGTGCCGGTGCTGCCGCTGGCGAAGCCGCTGCCGGAGCCGCTGACCGAACCGCTGCCTGACCCACTACCGTGAAGATGAGTGCATCCCAAGAAAATTGGATTACCATTGGGCGAAACTCCGCAGGTGAATGGTCGGAACGGAAGCCCGTGGAAGGTCGGACTCGGTCTCGGTGCGGTGGTACGAAGAAGAGTTTGGGCAGACGGAAGAGAGAGACGTCTGACGGCACTCTGTTGTTGTTGTTGTTGTTGTTGTTGTTGCTGCTGTTGTTGCTGCTGTTGTTGCTGCTGTTGAGTCGATTTGTTGCGTTGTTGAGATCGCGACGGCGATTTCAGTATTTGATAATCGCTCGAAGCCGAGGGTAAAGATCTATAGCCGGAATCGGAGGGTGAAGCAGGCGGAATCGGTGCACCCTGTGGAGTGGAAGCAATACTATGGGGCCTGGCGCGAAGTCCAGCGCCAGGCGTCCAAGTGTTTGAATTTCCAGGATTGGCGAGAACGCTCAAGCCGGGCCCTTGTGTCGTGGGCGTTGGTGGTTGTGGATGTGGAAGGGTCGAGGGATACGCTCTGCGAGGTATGGGTTGGTGCAACACCATCCCTGAGGAACCCCATTGTATGAGCTCGCCTGGTATACGAGTGGCTGAGGACAGACCGGATGGTGTAACTGCTGAAGATGAAACAGGCGTGCCTGTTGAACCTGTAACGGGTGTGGAGGCGATGCTGTGTGGCCGCCTAGGTACGGGCTGTTGAAGTTGACCGTTCCACAAAGATTGGGGTGGTATAACGCTGCGACTCGAGGATGATACCACGGCGATGCCGTTCTTATTACCGTGCGTTGACCCGTTGCTTCTTGAGTCCTGCTGCTGCTGCTGCTGTTGCTGCTGCTGCTGAACTGCGAGGCTGCCAACGTCATTGTTGTCGTCGTTGCAACCGGTACTGGATAAAGATACTGGAGTACCGGCGACCGAATGGGCACGCCGTTGTACCATCCCGGATAGACCGTTTGCCGATGATGGGTTTGTTGAAGCGATCGTTGCCCAAGATGTATCTGATGCTGTTGCGGTTGCTGTTGTTCCTGCTGTTGCAGCTGTTGATGATGACGTTGATGATGATGATGATGATGATGATGATGATGATGATGATAATGTCGACGATGTTGTTCTAGAAGGGAGCTGACCGTATGACTGGTGGAGAGAGGCGACTCCGTGATGGTATGGTGGAGCGGCAATACTATGAGGACGTCTCGGTGCTGTTGCCTGTGGTAATCCGTTGGGAGTAGAGCGAATTTTATTTGCTCCGGATGCTGGTATTGGAGCTGGTGGAGTGTAGAGGGGGAATCCGTGACCATTGTGACTCGGGCTACGGGAGGACAGCTGACTGATTGCGGATGATTGCAGATTGTTGTGTTGTTGTTGCTGCTGCTGCTGCTGCTGCTGCTGCTGCTGCTGCTGCTGCTGTTGCTGGTGGTGCGACTGTTGCTCGTCGAGCGAATTCGTTCTGGTCGGTATCGCAGGGTGCGATGGAGCTGGCGGGGGCGGGGGTTCCAAGAAATTTTCAAGTTCCGCAGAGATAGCCCAAGCTGGGAGCAATACTCCTGTCGAGTGTAAACTCGTTGGTAATTGGTGATTGGTACTCGATGACGACGTATCCCCAACGCCGGGTTCGTTATTAACGAGAATGGGACTCGATGAGAGGGGTTTGCCGACGCGTGCCGCGTGTCCACCGCCGATGATAGCGGTGACGTGTTGGAGATGACGATCATTCAGACTTGCTCGTCCATTAACGTTCCGATAGAAAGTTGGACCGGGCGCTAAATTCAGGCTCGTCGGCTTTTGCTTTACTCCGCCGTTGGGCTGCGGAGACGAAGCGGGTTTCGGTTCGCCCATTTGGATTAGGTACCCGACTTCGTGATCCTCCGAAGCCGGCACGTCCGATCCATTCGATCGACGTCCAAACTCCCTCTCTTTCTCTTTCTCTCTCTCTCTCTCTCTCTCTCTCTCTCCCTCTCCCCCTCTCTCTTTCTCTCGCTTTCGAGCCTTTCGATCGGTCGATCGAGGTTTTATCAGTCGTCTCTTTCGGAGGTGCGCATCGTTGGAAACGAGGAGACGAACGTATCTCCGATTAGAGAGGAAACGTAGTTGGGCTACGTTTAATAGCGTATTTCACGATGCCACTCGACGCGAGCAGGATCCTTACATTCTCGTCGTACTCGTCTCTGTACTTATCGCGATATTTCGGGACATTTTGCACTCGTTTAAGATCGATACGTTCGCGGCCACTTTACCGTCTACTCGGACCGTTTTTATCTACGTCGTTCCTTCTCTACTTCTCTACTTCGACGAACGTTCTATCTCTTTTATTTACTACTCATCGCGAGTTCTTTTTATCAGGCACTCGATAAAACTCTTCTTTCTCGCATCTACCAAGATGAATACGATAACAATGGAATATGATTCTTGACTAGTAACGTGAGTCGAATATTCAACTCGACAACATTAAACTGTAAATAACGCTTTTATTTATATATGTATATATATATCTATACTTTACTAGTCGAAAAAGCTACTCGTCCGTTTCTTCTTTCTTCGTCGTTAATTTCGCAAAGTTACTAGAGATAAATTTGATTTCACTACCTTCAACAACGTTTATCAACTAACTTTTTGTTAAATATTTTCTTCGTTAGAATTAGAGAACAACAACGTGTCTCGTCGATGTACGCGTAACAACGGAAGGCCCTTGTTTTCGATCGTTACATTAATCGCGTCGAAAAGAGAAAGAGATAGAGAATAAATAACCGAGAGTGAGAGAGAGAGAGAGAGAGAGAGAGAGAGGAAAGTGTCGGACGCGAGGGGAAGTCTACGACTTTCCTACCTTGGCACGTGGCCGATAGACGATTCACACCGTACTGCCGTTCGAACGTCACCTTTAATCTACCGTATATGCTTCTCTAACGCGTAACACTACCCGTTCTAACTACGATTAACACGAGAGATAAAAGGAACAAAAGTCTAAATGACCTTGATACCTCGACAAAAGTCGATCACCCAGCACGGCAAACGATAAATTCTTGAAAACACGCACTGTTTACGATTCTTCGCTGCTCGGTCGATCGGTCGTCTCTCCTCTTTCTCCGGGCGATGAAAAACAAAGAAAAACAAAAAAAGAAAAAGAAGAAAACAAACAAAGAGAGACCGAAAAGGATGACTCGTCAAGCGCGAACGAAGAGTCTATCGAGTTGCACAATTCCTTTTTTTCTCATTATCGCGTCGTGTCTAGGACTCTCCGTAGAAGTTCCTGTAGAGGATTTCGCTCATAGCGAGCGCAAACCGGCAAGTAGACGAGGCTCATTAGTCTTCCTTTTCCAACGTTCTACCGTTCTATTCTCCATCCTCGTGTCTCCTCTCTTCAAGACGACCTTCCACCAAATCATAGAAAGCAATGGCAGATCGGTCGGTAGGGCGTCCCTAACCGAATTCGATACAACTCAATCGTTGATCTCTCCTCGCGAACGACGACCAAAGTAGACGCGAAGCTGTCCCTTCGGATCGTGCGACTCTAGCTTTCCCGTTTTCTTCTTCTTCTTCGATTTGATCGTAGCCGGCATCTCGAGAGATGGAACACTCACGAGGAGGACTCGTCGAGCGCGCGCTTCTCAGAGAGAAACAGAGAGAGAGAGAGAGAGAGAGAGAAAAGGAGAGAGGGAGGAAGAGGGAAAGAAGATGAGAAAAAGAAAGAGAGAGAGAGAGAGAGAGAGAGAGAGAGAGAGAGTTGTGTCGTAGCTCGAGGTCGACGTGCACGTCGGCTGGCTCGCCGACCGACTCACGGCACAGGGGGCACACGTCGCGAGGAATCGAAGGAGCAAGTTAGGGACAGGAGGTCAGTCGGGTGAGAGAGCGACGCGTGGCTGCCGTGCCGGGGGCGGAGTGGCGTGTTCCTCTTTGGAATACGGCGGGATTCGAGCCGCGAGGAGGCGCACGCCTGCGCTCCGCGCACCGACTACTCCGTTCTCGCGAACGATGCCTCCTCTTTCCTTCTCCCACTCCTTCTCGCGCGTTCACCTCCCTCCACTACCACCCCCGAGAACACCGGTACCGCTCTGCACCCTCTCCTCCTCCTCCTCCTCCTCCTCCTCCTCCTCCTCCTCGTCTCCCTCTCTTCCGTGCAACCCCTGGCGTTCACTACCAAGACGACATTCCGCGCGGTCGTTCTCTCCTCGTAACAATACTCCCACCTCTCTCCCTCTAACGGCGTTTCTATGATACATTTTGTAACACAAGAATCCATGGTAAACGAACTTGGTAAACTTTCCAAACGAACTGCTTTCTAAATAAAAATAAAAATAAAAATAGAAAAAAAAAATGAAGAAAAAGAAGTAAAGTAAAAGGAAGAAAACAGGGAAAAAGGAAAACTGTGTCGAAAGAAAAGTGTGTTAACTCGATACCAATGGAAATTAGGCGAGACCGTTTAATCGATTTTTCTTGAGATCCCTTCCAACTATGCTTCGAATTCGATTCAATGAAGAGGATAGAGTTTGGAGGAGAAAGTTTCGAGTTCGATAAACGCGGAAAGAAAGAAAATAGTGGCGAGATTATTCGCGAAGCGCTCTACCAGGGCATCAACCGGCAGCAGCAACATGTCGTTGCCTTCCTGCTTCCCATTCGTCCACGTTCGATATGGATGTCGCTCTCTCTCTCTCCCTATCCCCTCGTCTGCACATCTATTTGCCTTCTCCCTCGCCTCGCTAATCCCCATCCTCTCGTGCATCCGTTCCTGCTGCTTTGGCAGTAGGTAACGCGTACGGCAACAGCAGCGTCGACCGTCAGCCTATTCCCGATTTGGGTATATAGAGCTCCCGAGGTGATGACTGTAACTACGGCTCGATGACGAGCCGAGTCTCCAGACTGCCTGGACGTTTACGTATTTATGTTAAGGCCGTACTCGTGTCCGCTACCGTAACGAATATTCTCTCTCTCTCTCTCTGTGGACCGCTCGATATGGAAAATAGAAACGTTCCTTCGAGAATAATTTAAATTTTATAAATTATGATAAAAGAGAAGTACGGAGAATGCATTCGATCGACTTTCTTTCGAGAACTATGACGATTTTACTTTGAGAAATATCGATTCGCTATAGTCGATTCTACGGTTGATATCTCCCCTCGCATTGCAAATTTGTCCGCGTTGCGTTTGAATAATCGATACCTACGTCCCGTAGAATTTTCGGACGGGCGGGTGACATTTTCTATTTAACGATTACCGCCACCGACGGATTTATATCCAGCAGGAAAATACGAACCGTCGGTGGCGCTGCGTTGAATAATATAAAGTAGACCGTGCGCGCACTACCGTTCCCTCTCATCTTGAAAGGGTGGCGGAGGAGAGAGGCTGTGGTGGGAGCCTGAAATGTTTAAATAAAATTCTGACCCTTCGCCGCTGTAATCAACCACGCCTCTTAGAGCGGCGTAAAAGCAACCGCGAGGAGTTTCCAGGCGAAACGATGAAAAAGAACCTTCTAAATACGGGCCCGAGAAAAATAAAATTCAACCTCGTATCTTGCCTCCTTAGTTTGCCTCCGCTTTTTCTTCTTTCCCACGGTACGGCCGCGTATGAAAATATTAAGCGCGCTCTCGGTTTGCTCTCGGTTTGCTCTCGGTTTACTCTCGGTTACTCGCCAAGTTCCCGGACGATATTCGACGAGAAATAAATAATCGGGAAACGAACGAAGAAGAGAGAAGAAAACGTGGAAGGAAGACAAATTTTATTCGGCCGTGAACCAAATTTTTCTTACCTATCGAATAGGATCGATAAGTATAATGATAAGTAAAGGGGGAAAAAGAAGAAACGATACGATATCTGCTAAATTCACTGATTCGATAAAATCGGTGGAAACGTAAATTCTCAATTAGGTTTGGCGAGAATCGAATATATGGCCGATGTATCGAGCGTAATCAACGTAGAGACACGAATTATTATAGGATGCGCACAAGTCCCTGCGCGTTGTTCGTTAATGACCGTGCACGTACCGGAGTACGATGAGATATATCGTTGGTAATCCATACAAATGGAATCAACGTCGTATCTTCGTTGATAAACCTACGTTGAGATTCATTCGATGGATTTATCTACGAAGTTGAGTCGAAGGAGATCGCGGCGATGCTGATACTCGTTCGATGCGAGTGGATAAATAATATTTCGGTGTAGCTCGGTTAAAGCGCAATAACGGAAAGGCTCGTCGTTTCTATAAATTGGAGAAAATTTCTGGGTAAGAAAGGAAAGGCGAGTAAAATTTATCGGAAGGAGGAAGGATGGGGAAATGTATCGTCGTCCTCGTCGTCGTCGTCGTCGTCGTCGTCGTTCGTACGTCGACCACGCGCGAGGTATTCGGCGATGGTCGGTTAAGGGACAGGACGGATTAAAACGGTATGCCGAGCTTGTACGAGACAGGGTAACGTTGTAATCCATCTGGACGAGCTCGCATGTTGCCGACTACCTTGCTCTAACGGTTTGCGGTTTTCGATCGTGCCGTCCGCCGAGCTCGGTTGGCTCTCAACGAGACTGTCTTCCTCGAAAGATCCTACGAACTATACGAGATAAATCTCAATTACGAAGTACTATTTATTTCGTCCGAATTCATAATATTTATTAGCTGACGTCAAAGTCGTTTGACCTTGCGCCGGTTGAACGCACGTCGTATCGATCGTCGACGAACGATCGATCATCTCCTTCGTTGGAAACCGTAGAGGACGAAATAACGTATAGTTTACATTCGATAGAAATCAATTGAGAGCGGGACGGAGACGAGAAGGAGTCGTTCGCTTTCGGAAATTAGACGAAAATAGACGAATGTCAACGAATGGCGACGAAGGAATATCGGCGAAATTAGAGAAGCAAACATTGATCCTTCCACCGCAATGGGTTCATTAGCGGATACCTCGCAACCGCAAAGGTAGACGAATTCAACGGTAAATGAGGAACGAACAACGTTTCGAGATTGGAAGGGCTCTTTACGAGCATGCGATTCGACGGACAGTTTCTAAGCTTCGATATTCCGCAGAGTCGGATTCGCAGCGACGACCGAAGAAACGAGACCGTAGCAACTACGAGAGCGTAGCTACGTCCATTTCGTTGAAAGTTCGGTTCTAGGATTAAGGCCGGTAAGCCGTGGATACTCGCAAGTACGGTGCATTTGCTCTCCGGCAACATGCGAGTTGTTCGTCACGAGTTCGCCTACGCCCTACGCCCCACGCCCTACGCCCTACGCCCTACGCCCTACGCCCTAGGCGCGTTCCATGCCGCGTTCGTGATCGTGGATACTTGATCGCGTTCCCTCCCCACCGCATATATCTCCGCACAAGATCGTCGTTTTAAGTAAACTACCTAATTATTCAAACGGAATAGTTTCGTCTCGAGTTTCGAGGGTAGGAAAACGAAAATGGGAAGACGTTCGTCGTTGATCGTGCGTTACGACTCCACCGGCGCGAAAGTTCCTTCTTTTCCTAGAATAACAAAGAATATGTATTGTCGCGTTGGATAAAGGAGAACCCGGAGCAAGGATATATTATATACGAAAGCCGAAACTTTTGTTCCCGAGATTTCGCGTCTTTTGACCCTTTCTTTGTGGGGCTTGGAGAATAAAAAAGAAAACTGGGAGAAAACGAATGGGGACGGTCTAGGTCCGTGAACGCGAAAGAATAGAAATTTTATTTCTGCGGTCTGCGTACATAAGTACATGCATTTCTTACGCGATCGTATACGAACGATGAATTTATGAGTGTCCGAGAATGAAAAAAAAAAAGAAAAAAGAAAAAATAAATAAATAAATAAATAAAAATAAGAAGAAAAAAAGAAAGAAGAAAATAGATCGTATGGGAAGAGCGTTACGAGGTTACGCCGCCGCGATTCTTCGTAAAGTTAGGAGTGCCCTGGGCTCCGCCGACCTCGTCCGAGTATTTTTGTGCGGAACGAGTGGCTTTGTGAAGGAAGAATGGCCGAAGTAAGTGCTCCCGTGAAATATGGGTTACCGAGTTAAGGGGTAGAGATGACAAGGAAGGAAGGAAGGAAGGAAGGAAAGAGAAGGGAAAGCAAAGAATGAGAAAGAAAAAGAGAGGCGCTCGCTTTAATGATACATCCGGGCTCGCTTCTTTTCGCGAAATCCCCCTCAATTAAATTTGAAGCCGTGCTTGGTACTCCAGAGAGAAAAAGACGGGAGGGAGAGAGAGAGAGAGAGAGAGAAGACGATAAAGTGGCGGGAACGAAACTGCTGCTGCGTTTCGATACGACTCAATGAAATGCGAATCGTGTCCTACAAAGACCCTTACGTTCGTTCATTCTTTTCCCTTTTACGATATACGATATGCGATAGGAATACGTATCTATATCATAAATATTGTATAAAACATGTAGGTATAATCGTTACTGCGTCGCTCTCAACGTCTCTCGATACTCACTGGCCTTTCGGTCGTTCCCGACAAGAGCGATCCGCAGGCACCCACGCATGCGCTTCACATCCGCCGAAAGAAAACAAGCGATTCTTTGTAGCCAACGGCATCGAACGGTTCGCGCGGCCTCTCAAAAAGTACGCACGGCCGGTGATATAAAGTCTCGCAATATTCATCATCGTTAGCTCGCAACGTAAAAGACGAACGATAAAAGAGATTCCGCTTTTCTCTTCTCTTCTAAGCGTTCGTAGTACGTGATTAGATAGGGAAAATTAAAGTACGCACGGTCAAGCTGTTCGCCTAACGAACGCGCACAGCTGCAGCAAATTTTTCGCATTTTGCAAGGAATTAACGGGCTGGCTATGCGTTGGCGTTCTACGAAATATACGAGGGTGGCTCGATTAAACGAGGGATCGCTTGTTTGGAAACAAAATAGCCGGAGATATCGATTCGTCGAGAGGCGCCGAGTACGAAAGCGCGAACAGCGAAGGGCAAACGAGTTCGTTTCGAGCACACGAATTTATATTTTCTAAAGGACGACGATATATGATAGATTTGCGATGACATGAAAAAGAAGAAAAAGAAAAAAAAAAAAAGAAATCCAAGCGAAAGAAAAAGGAAACTCCCTCTTGGTTCATTCGACCTTAATTCCAGAGAGAAAGACGACTCTCACATCGTCCATTAGGGCCTAATTGAAATTCTCTTTCATTGGATCAAATCGTAAAGCACTTCGGCATCGAAAGAAGACGAGGTTTCGACGGAGCGACCGCGAATCTTCGAAACTGAACCTCGGCGGGCGTAGGTACCTTTCAATTACCACCGAATTCAATTAAAATTCACGAGACTATAGTAAGAGTTAACGATTCGGGGAGCCTACGAACGTTACAACTTATTCGCACGAGCGACGATAGAAAAGAAACGGCGGTATCGAATCGCCGCGAGAACGAGGAAGGAAATTTCGTCCATACGATCTATGCCGATGAATTATTTCGATCGTAAAGCGCCACCGTTTATCGCGTATCGCATATTCATAAATCAAACGTAAAACGATCTAGGTATTCTAGTCTCGGTGATAAATCGGAGTGCCTGGATGAGGACGGGAATTTCGATTCGTCGACAAGATTTCCAGAATTAAAACTTTTCTGTTTCTATCGCACCACCTCTCATATAATTAAGGACGTTTTTCATTCTTGATTATAGTCTTGGTTATTAAATCGTTGCTCTTTCGTTATCTCTTGTATGTTAGGAGGGTTGGCGCGAGATTCAATTTCTTAAACGAAAAGAAGTCGAACGTTATAGCATGACCGTAAATGATATTCTCGAGGCTTTCCTACGTTGTTCGTTCGCTTTCATTTCGAATTGGTACGATATTGGAATACCGCGATGGGAGAAAAGTAAGTGGAACGACGACTAAATTCGGAATGAGCTTCGTTATACCCGTTAGGAACAATTAACGGAATTGGATATCAGAGGGCCGTTGGCACGAACGAGAACGAATGCGTCGTTACGAATTTCTAGAAGAAGATGAAGATGGATCGACTTACCGCCACGACGTCCTGTCGATTCGAGCGAACGGTACTTACCTGTAACAAAAAAAAATCAAATCGAATGAAATAAAAGTTTGTTAGAGTTTTCTAAGTAATTAATACGCGTTAAGTCTAAATCTTCGGCGTACAAGTGCCTCGCCAAAGTCGAGTTAAATCGTGCGAAACGATAATTCCTCCTCGATTTACGGCTCATAAAATGGAATATTAAAGTCGTAAAAAAAAAGATAGACCATTTCGGATTCTACGATTAAATCATGGCAATTATAAGTTTCACGTGGCCGTCGGGTATCGCTCGATGGATTTCGACATTCTCCGAGGATTAAAAACCAAAATCAATAGAAGGAAAAGCGATTCTTCTTAATCGTTCCGAGTTGAAAAAAGATTGTAGATGGATGGTCGAATTTTGCACTGGAAAGGTATATACATATATATATATATATATATATATATATATATATATATATATATATATCGAGTGAAAGAGAGATGAGGACAGCTCGTTCGCAGGGGTCGATCCTCGAAAGTCCGATGGTTAAAGAGGACTTCCGACTAGCCGCAAAAACCAAGTTCTATCCATTAGGCCTCGATCGGAAAGTACTTGGAGATCGGCGCTAACTTTTTCCATCGTTCATCGACGTTTTCTTTCCTCGTCGAGTCATTTCCTAGCCCCGAAGATGCGCATATGCAGGTATATAAATTTCGTTAAAAAAAAGATGAAAGAAAATTCGAAAGAAGGGTAAGAAAAGAAATAAGTGAAAGAGAAACAATCGTTCCAGAAGGACAACTTCATTCGACGAATATCGTCGCATCGGTACGTTCCATTCGATTCTAGAAGTTTGCATAAATTCCAAGCGGAGATATGCAACTAGATAAGGAGCAGAGTTTCTGTCTGCGACACGAGTCTCCTTTGGAATTTTTCATTTCCTTCGTGGCGATCGCTTTCGAGCGAGCACGTTTCAAGCTATCTCGCTGTCTCTTTCTCTATTTCCGTACAAACCACCTAAAGTTCAAGAACGTGTGTACATATATATATATATATATATATATATATATATATCTATATGTCTTATGAATATGTACGCGTATACGTACCCATTTATATACCTAGACATATACATACGCAGAGACGAGCGTTCTCTTTATACGCTCGTCCACGGAAATAAAGAAAAATTTTCCTTTCTCGTCGCGATACTCCTTTGCTATCGCTCCGCTCGAAATTATCGAACGATATGTAAAAAGTTTGATTAGAGGCTTAGTTCGATCGATCGATTTTGTTCTAGACACCCGCGTTCCTTTCAACGTGGCGCCTCTTTTCCATTACTCGACATTTGCATGTTCTCCCTTTGCTCGTAAAACTTTATATACGACTTCATTTACCACATTAAACGTAGGCTATGCGCGACGAAAAAATTAGAAGCTTTGTCAGCAAACGGGGAAAAGCACGCGAAAACCGTGCGCGACGCGAGGACTTTTTACGGAGCAAAGTTATCGGGCTTTCCCAACATGTCCGACGTGATAAGAGCGACGAAACGATGTTCAGGTATGTTGCAAACATGTCACGTTGTCCGTGGAAACAAATAAAATAACAAAAAAGAAAAAAAAACGCGGAAAGAGAAAGAGAAGAAAATATAAAAACAAGTGCAAAACGAAATAGCAGGAAAACGAGCTTTAAAAAGCGAACCTCGCGTTATCGCGTGCGAGTGCTAGCTGATAACACGAATATTCTCTTTTTTTTTTTTATTACTTTTCTTTTTTTCATCGATATTCGAGAGAACGATCGTTCGACAGTGTGGTTCGTAGCCAACGAACGCTGATTTGACAACATTTCTGGGTCTAGTGAAATCGTAGCTCTTTGCTATCTTCTCTCTCCCTCTCTCTCTCTTTCTCATCTATTTTCCTAGCTCACGCGTGCTCGTTCTCGTCGAGCAACAGGCCATTGTGAGAATTCCCATTGTGTTAGGTTCGACGTGTTCGCCATTATCAGCATATATTTTCAACTGCACCGTCGACGAAGAGGAAGTCCTTTTGGACGTGGATTTATTATTTTCCAGGAGAGAACGCTCGATGCTTCTGGTCGCTAAATTTTATCACTGCTATATGCGTATGTAAGTAGATACGCGTTCCGTTCGAAGAAAATCTCGATGAGGCTATTAACTCGTTATTATTCGAATACTCGATTAAGCTCGAATAAACGCGCGAGAAAAAAAAATTGAAAAATCCGAATAAGAAGGAAACCCGAGAGCGCTGGCGTCATCCTCGCAAGTACATCGGGAAACAAGTACCATCGGTTCGCTGCTCCGATCAGAGTTATTCGAGTCGACGTGCGCGTTTCGTTAAAACGTAGAGAAAAAGGCGTCTTTGGTTCGATATTAATTACGGCTAATGCCGTCGTCGCGGAAACCTGGACGAGCAACGGTATTAAACTAATCCTTTGATAAGTTTACGCCGATTTAGGAACGATTTTCCTCGAGTTTCGAATAGCTAATTAGAAATTTTAAATCGTTTAAAGTTTGATTTCTCTTCTAATAAGCGGAACCTCGGCGAAACAGATATCACATGGGAGAAGGGTATAAAAAAAAAAAAAATTAATAAAAAGAAAAAAAAAGAAAAGAAAAAAGGTAAGGGATAGAAAAAGAGGTTTAATAAATAAAGTTGGTGTTTAAAGAAAATTAGCATCGCGGCCAGGTAAGCATCTCGCGAGTTCGCTCATTGGAATAACATTTTCTAGATGAATTTCATACCGGTTGAGGCTTTTCAAAGCGCCTTAAAAACGCGGCTTAATTACGACTCTCCTCGAAAGAAAACATTCATGGAAATATTTCTATATCTTTCCCTCTCTCTCTCTCTCTCTCTCTCTCTCTCTCTCTCTCTCTCCCTCCCTCTCCCTCGCTCGAGTCGAGTCGAGTACCATAGGACGGTGTCAGAGGGATCCTTAAAACGACGAGCATCGAGCAAGCATTCGCAAGATTCTAATTAAAGAGCTCCTTTAAACGTTGCAAGACGATATCTCAACTGCAAAGTCTCGTCGGAGATATTTCTAAAAATATTTATTCCTTAAACGTAGCAAATGCTCGAGTGCCTCTCGTGGGAATTCGTTGTTTAACAAAGTCCGCGTTCGTGCCGCCGAAGAGGACCGCTTTCCGGGAGGAACCGAACGAATTTATTCTGAAAATTTTCCTATCTCCTACGTTATTATAATTCACGATCCGTTCGTAAAGCTCGAGCAAACGAACCTTCGCTAAATAATCTCTTCGAAACTGGCACGAGACGGTCGCTTCGTTTCGAGTCGTAATTGAGACTCATCGTGCGGATTTATTTTGCGACTACGTAAGCGCGTATGCATTCGTTTACATATATCGGAGAAAAATTGAAGAAATTAATCGACGTTTTACGTTCTACCGTACTCCATCGTAGTACGATATCGGTTCGAAGAACAATTTGTCGCGGCGAAGAAAAGCCACGGGACGAGAAAAAGGAAGGGATGGAAAATGGGAGATGTTTTTCAATTTAGCGTACAGGAAGGTACACTAAAAGACGAGAAAGCGAGAGAGGGAGAGAGGGAGAGAGGGAGAGAGGGAGAGAGGGCGAGGGGTGAGGGAGGAAGAGAAAAGAACGAATCGTTGAACCCACCACTCGTCGTAGTCGTCGTCGTCGGGAAGATAAACGACGGAAGGGCTTTAAACCTCGCTCGAGAGATAAATTAGTCTATCCGGCAGGTGGATCCGTTTTTTAGAAGCTGCCCACGAAAAGGAACTACGGAAGCAACTCGGCATTTTCCATGAAACTTGATCCATCGCGCTACGATAGATTATGCGTATACGACCAACTCTACATCGGTGGCGTATATCGATGTGAATAAATTCACACGAATGAACGATCATTTCGATTAAGTAGGTAAATAATGGTGTCGACGATGAAGGAAAGAATTCGGAGAACAGGCGACTTTGATATAGAAATAATCGAGTTTACATTTCCTTTCGCGGTGCAAGGACTCGCGGATTCTTTCTTGCTCCGTAATGAAGTCCTTAATGGCGCGACAGCAGGATCGTCCTTTCTTTCGTTCTACCGTTTCTTGTAATTACACGATAATGAGGAAGACGGGAGGCGCGCGCGCGCGCGCGTGTGTGTGTGTGTGTGTGTGTGCGCGCGCGCGTATAATATAAATGGTGAAAGAATGAGAAAGGAGAAGAGAAGAAAAGCGCGGTAGAAAACGAGCATGAGGTATGAATAGGTTTCTAGAGTGAGAATACGCGAGGAGGAAAGGAATGAAAAAAAAAAGACGATGATACGTGGAGGCTAAAGAATAAAGGCTTTAAGTCTGGACAAAAAAATTACACGTAACCGAGCCAATAAGGTCGTTTTCGTTAAATCGAGATCGATCCTCTAAAATGAGAACCATTAGTATTCCTACAAATAATATCTTTTTATCTCGCGACTAAAAAGAAAATTATTCTTCAAAGAGAATATTATTGATAGAAAAAGACTAAAGTTCATCGAAACTTTGAGGATCCTCTTGAAATTACTTGAGAATTAAATTTCCTCCGTTATACCCGCGATATTGGGCATCTTGGATTTAAAAGAAAAGGATAACGTCTTGCAAAGCGATCATTAATCCTTGGCGCCGCCGAGGCGCGCGCGCGTGCTCTTATTTCTCCGCGTTCTGGTAAGCATCATCGGCTCGATGAAAAAGCCTGAGGTAGAATCCTGGGAGAGAAAAAGAGAGCGAGAGAGAGCGAGAGAGAGAGAGAGAGAGGACGGGGAAGCGGAGACAGAAGAAGATATCTCGAGAAACGAACAAAAGCTCGAAATGCCGAGCGCGATGAAACGAAGTATTCAAGGGGCGTACCGGCTCGAATAACTGAATCCGATCCTCTTGAATATCGTGATTTCGTTATGCTCGAATCTGGCGCGAGAATGTACACGGTTAAAGCAGCGGCGCGGGATACATCGATATGCCGGATATTCCTCCTCGGAAATAATTCGCATTCCGAGCCGCAAGAGAGAAACGGGAAAAATATTAATTCGCCGTCTGCTCGGCTATCTCGAAGCTGCGCGCACCCTTTTCTCTCTTTATTCTCTTTTCCGATGTATCTTTACAATACCAAAGATTTGTATTCGCGGAGAAAATGAACTACATTCAAATATATTGCTCGTTGTCCGATTTACGAAGGGAAACGTTTCGTTAAACGACCTCAGACAAATATGAGTGAAAATTGCGCTCCGCGTTTGATATAAATAATATCGTTTGTAATGTAATTACAATCTTATTATCGTCGAGAAAAATTTCACGACGATACGAAACGTCCAATGTTGAGGAAAATCGATTTATATATCTTACCAAATACGTACTCCCGTACCGTATTTACGATAACGCGCTAGCCAGAATAAAATGAGAACATTTTTCTCTTTAAAACGATTTTTGCTTCACGTTTATACGACTTTCCGTAGCGAAGATGTAACGTTTTAAAATTCCTCATTCATAAACTCGATGAACGGCTGCCGCGAGTACGCATCGTAGTAAATAATAAGAATCGATTACGTCGGTCAGCTGGCATGCAAAAATTCCAAGAATTTATGTAGATCGGTGTGTCAATGACTCCATTCGAAAAAGATTATGTGGGTCAATGTGCCAATTCACTTTGCATCGAAATATCTCTGGAATCGGAAATCGTAGAAACTCGAAACAAAAGCCATTGTAAAGGATAATTATTTATTTATCTTCTCGTTGTATTTTAAATGATTGTTCAACCACTTTTTATAAACGATTTATTATAAATAATTCGAGAGAAATTTTGTACGATGCACGTACATTTATACGTGTACGCGTACATTGAACGATTCGTAGAACTAATCTTTGTTTTTTTTTCTTTTTTTTTTTTTTTTTAACCGAAACCATACAATCCGATAAAAGTATGCGAGTAGAAACGCCTGTGTGAATCTCACGGTAGCGGACTCGCATCGATTTTTCTTGTACATTTAAAAAAAGCTTTGCCAAGGTCGAAACACTCGAGAGAGAGAGAGAGAGAGAGAGAGAGAGAGAGAGAGAACGACATCGCGACAATGGAGTCGTCAAAAAATGGCAAAGTCATTAAGTACACCCGGTCGTAAATGCGCGGTCTTCGAGTAAAGAAAAAGGGAGTAATGTCGATCTTCGGCAAAGATACAAAACCTTCGAGATCGGACTGACCTCTGACGATAGGAAGTAGGTTACGAATAGTATTCTACGTCAGTCGTTCGCTTTTTCTCGCGAATCACAGCGAGTATAACGATGATACGCCGTGAAAGCTAAAAATCGAGGCTTCGAACGAACGTGCGTGCGTCTCTCTTGATTTTCACCGCAATTTTTATCTTTCGAGTTCTTTCTCTTCCCCAAAAAAAGGACATTTTATCGATGGCACTCGTAGAAGAATAGCTCGTAGAGCTGTTAAACCTACGAATGGACGAGGAGGAGTGAAAATATGCGTACTATAGTACTATAATTTATTCTGGCCAAGGAAAGGCGGACGAAGCGAATAACGTTCTTTTCTAGGTGGTTTAAGACGAATCTGCGTACTTTCTCCTGCGCGAGTCTTCCTGACACCGTGTAAAACGATGTTGCTCGCGAGATACGCGCTCGTTATTCCGTCGAGAGGAAAGGAGTGTTAAAGGGGAGAATGGGGATTAAAGGACCACCGAGAACGCAGCCGACCATTCGTACGCGCGAACGTCGCTCCGATCTTCCGCCTCGATTTTTCTGCGGAACGAATTCATCCTCTAGGAGAGTTTTCTAGGTGAAAAAACGGCTGGAGGGCCGCCGCCTTCTTCGACGCGTGCACACTTTCATATATACTCCGCGATTCGAATGATGAGAAAAAATGGAAAAAAAAGAGGTAAAAAAAAAATTCGAACACGTTCTCATAGATCTTTCAGCGGCGATAACCGGCAGAAATAAAGAAAGTTATGAAAGGACGCGCGTGACGTTGAGTATGCACATTCTCCTTTGATTTTCCTACCGAAGGGGACGTTTAAATCCTTGCTTCAGTCACGTTTTAATTTACTTTCGTCGTCTCCGTCGACGTTAAGAAGGGAAGTAGGGACGAGCGAGGACTTAACGCAGGCAAGAGTAATAAGAGAGTTCTCGAAGCGATAGACGCGACGAGAAGACGTACACCACCGACATTTTCCTTGACTTACCCGGCATATTCTTTCCTTCCTACCCGAGTAACGAAGGAATCTTCCATCTCTCATCTCCGTATCTATCACCTAATGTCCTAATACGAGACATTCCATCCTGGAATTTAAATAAAGTACCGAGTTTACCCAAGAGCTCGAGGCAAGAGGCTGCCTGCGCGAGCTTGCCTTCGGCGAATAGCTCAACGAATAGTTCGACCCGCATGCCCTACCGCGCGCATTCCCTTCGTGCTATCTTATACCTCAATTTCCTTCTCTCTCTCTCTCTCTCTCCTCGTCCTTCCTAGTCCTTTTATGGTAAAAACATTCGTTTTACTCAAAGACAAATTTATATATTGGGTGTTTTATCGTTACGCATTATCCTTGCCCTTTCTACCATCGAAGGAAGCTTTTGTCGATTCTCTTTTAAAAATTAAATAAATTCGACGTCGAAGGAAAAAAATTTCAGAGCGATTTTAAAACGGCTCTTTGGAAAATACATCCCTGCGCTTTTTACGTTTACTTTGATAGCGATCAAAAGTTCTAGCAGTGTTATTTGCGAGCGCGGTTACAGTTTGCGTTGTAAAAGAGATTCGAAAGAAAGCGCGATATCGTTAACAAAGCCCGATTCAAAGGTTCTTTTAATACCGTTTCACGGGCAGGATCGTGATTCATTGTTTCACCATTCGATACTTCCCACAGATAGATTCGCGTAGATTTAGATCTCTCGCTTTCGAATGCAATGAACGACAGCGCGCTTTGCTCCGTCCAACGAGATTTCAACGTACGTCGCGTACTATTTTCAATTCGTTAAAGTTCGTTCGCGTTTAAAACACACGTATCTTTTGTGCGAAACTAATACGAGAGATTGAAGTAAGAGAACTGGTATTCGAGCTCGTCGACGTCCACGACGAAACGAATCTCTCTCTCTCTCTCTCTGATTTTTCCAGAGATATTCTTATCTGGCAAGTTTGAAACGCGAGAGAATCGTCACGGGACTCGGAACATCGGCTTTTCAAGAAACGAACGACGAAACACTGCGATGAGATGTGCGGCGTCGTCTGCCCTGTCGTTGTTTCACCCATTTTCTAACGAGTAGAAATGGCAAGAAAAAAAGAAACAAAAGAAGAAAAGAAAAAGACGGATTCTTTGGTTAAAATCACTTTTGTCTTTGTTCGCAAATTTCAAATTTTACATCGTACCTTTTATATACCTGTCATTCGAAAAACCGAAAAATTAGTCTGTCACTAACGTAAAATAGGATCTCTCTGATAATTTTTAGTTCCTCCTTCGCAAACAGATATCGAAATTGCTCAAAACCAGGCGCAGCGTAAAAATTGATGCGAATTTTTGTTATCATCGTAAACTGTAAAATATTTGAGCTCGCGATGAAAAAGCTTCCGTAAATTTTTTGTACTTTGATATACTTTAATATTTCAAATCCGAAATAATTGTAACCTTCGTAATCTCTCCTAATGAAATTTTTCACCGAATATATAAAAATGAAAAAAATTAATTCGGTATTAACTAAGCTACTCCAACTAGTACACGCATATACATCTCTCTCTTTTTCTCTCTCATATTCGCCAGAAATATATGTGCGTAAAGTTTGAATGCCTTTAAAGGGCTTTTCAAAAAGGACCATTGTGTTTCTAAAACTAGAACTTATAAAAACATTTTCTCTTGTACGCTTTTATATACGAACAAAAAAAGAAGTTAATTGGAAAGTTAAAATGTTTAATACAAAAACCATGGATACATTTTATCGACAACTTTTACATATTCGTTCGAACGAGTGCTCGTGCATATATCATAGAACCAATGTCTCGACGAAGGGTAGACGGACAGACGGACGGAGAGAGAGAGAGAGAGAGAGAGAATAACGAGAGCGAAGTAAAGGGGGAGCACGAAATGGGTCGAACTTTTGTCGAGGATTTTTTCGAGCCGGTCGCGTGCCGCTCGCAGAGAACTTGCTTGGCAACGAAAGCCGGACATCTTCCAGTCTTCGCAAGCACAAATTAATCCTTCCTCGGAGCATACGAGACAGTCTCTTCCACGCGAATACTAAAACTGTTATCCGTCGAGTTAGTTCGAGGTTCGCGTCCCCATTTTCGAATGTTCCCGTACAAAGAGAGCTTCTGTCGCGGACATATGGCCTGATATCGTCCGGAATACAACCCAGGAGTCACGTTACCCATCCTTTACTCGTAGTTACACACGGCACAATCTCGATGCTACGCGTACATGCATGATATACATAGAATTTGGCTTGCGGTATTGTAAAGTTAGCTGTAGAACCGCCAGGCGGCGACATCTGCTCGCAACGTTATCTCGAAGCTACTCCACCCTTTCGTGCAAAGCCATCCCTTCTCACCCCTCACCGACCCTAACTCCTACCCTTTTGTCGAGGTCTGATTCGAAACTACAAACTATCGGATTTGTTAAGCCACCGACGGAGATGCAGACGGTGAGAACGTGGGAGCGATGGAGAGGGAGGGAGAGGGAGGGAGGGAGAGAGAGGAAGGTCGAGGGAAAGGTACGTCAATAAAGTGGGGAAAAAGAGGTGACGAAAAGACGGGACTCGAGAGAAATTCAATCTTTCTTTTTTATCCTAGGCACGTTGAAGGAAGAGTTCATCCAACCTCTTTTGTTATTTTTTGAAAGAACGAAATTACGAAGAAAACGGCGGAGAACAAATTCGAAAGACGTTAAAACGTCGAAAGAAAGTTGCTCGAATAAAATCGAATTTCTTTCGCGATCTAAGGAGGGGAAAATAGAAACGTAACGTACCCAACGATCGATTAAAATTCCCGACGCTCGCTTGTCCGTCGCGTTATTTAATCACCTAATCGAGACGTACCGGACAGCCGTTAATCGGTGTACGATCGTCCGACGACGTGTGCGACCAAAAATTGGACGAAAATTTAATCAGAACGGAATTTACAGGTTATTATGGATTTATCCAACCGTCATTCTCGACGCGTTTTTACGAAAGAAATAAGAGAGGAAAGGGGGTAGTAATAGTTGACGCGATCCCATTAAAAATCTCTTTTCGTTCGAACAATGCTCGACTATTAACCATGTCATCGAGTTAGAGAGAGAGAGAGAGAGAGAAATCGCAGCGTCCGTTAAATTGGGTAGACGTTATTTACGATTGTCGAGGGGATGCTATTGTTAACAGGAAGCATCGTTCGATAAAGGTAACGCGATAAAAAATGCGACTAGCATAAAATTAATAGCTCGCAAGAATGCGAACGATTTTGAGTATTTTTTCATTGGAAACTTCACCGTGCCATCGGCCCGATCGTTCGCATACTTTCGCAGGAGATACTTCGATAATTGATTTTCAACGCGATGTGAAATACGAAACGACGAAAAAATGACAAAAAAAAAAATTACAAAATCTTGACGACGCATTCGCATGCGTGAGGAAAAAAGTCAATGGCCTTGCGATCGGAATGAAGTGGGCGTCGCTATCGTTCATCGATAACATCGTAAACTATGATATTTCGATTCGCAAAAATAATGAAAATGAAACGAGTTCTATATAACGCCATTATAAGACCATTATTAAACGTAATTATGTAAAAATATCATTATTGATATACGGATACATTTTAATAATATCTTAATATCGACGATCACGGACGACAGATCGACGTACGATAATAACTCGAAACTTCGTTGGATATCGTACGAGTTCGTCACGATCGATAATACCACCCCTCTCTCGGTATAAATAAAACGCATGATAAAGTAGACATCGAAATATACGTCCAGCGAAATAACGCTTATCTTCTTTTATCGACGAGAGCTAACGTTTCTTAACGGAGCGGATATCGAAGGCAAAGCGAGAGAGGGAGAGAGAGAGAGAGAGAGAGAGAGAGAGAGAGAGAGAGAGAGAGAGAGAGAGAGTAGATTCCAGTCGTCGATAAGCAAGGAACCTCCGTTCTGATAGAAATATCGAGAGGAACGAAACCATCCCCTCTGCAATACCGACATCACGGGGGAGGTAGGTTGAAGGAGGTAGGTGAAAATAACTCGTAGCACGCTGGTGCCACCTGGACGAGCCGAGAGCGCATGCGCGTACCGTTTCGATCGAGAACACCCCACCTTTCGTCTAATCGCGGTTACCACCCTTACCCACTGGGGGTGGCTGACCGAACGCGAATAACTGACATGGATTGGACGGCGGCTTATTTATACGAAGAAGGGGAAAGAAGTACCCTGGAAACTCGAACTATATACCCTTCAACGCCAAAGAAGAAGAAGAAGAAAAGACGAAGCTCGGTGGCGAAGATGGCTTCGGTTCGTTATTTTTCTTTGGCCGAGAGAGAGATTTGCGTAGTGGCGCGAAGAGACGGGATTTAGAAATCAAGCTAGAGAGATGAATCCGCACGGTGGAAACGGAAGCTGGTTTGTGCGCTCGATCGTAAAAAAGGGACGAAAGGAGATCGGCCCAAAGTCTACGTTATTCGTAGACCAATTACGAGTTAATCGCTCTTATCTACGTCCTTTCTCTTTCTCTCCCTTTTTTTCTTCCCTGTATCTTTAACGAGAAACACCTGCGGCGCGAGATAATTGCGAGTACACACGGACACGGAAAAGTTTACGTGGCGTTTGCACGATTCAAATTTCAAGCGTTCTACGTAGAGAACGTAGGAAGGGCGGTAAATCGAGGACGCACGATCGTACGAGCGTACGTCCGAACGATCGATTAGGCATCGGTTCAAAGTCCGTGAGGCATCTTTCGATTTCCCATAGGTTAAAATTCATGTCGCATAATTCATGACGCATCTCGTTCGATTCGTTAAAATTCATGAAACTCGAAGGTCCTCCGCGGATCTCGAAAAACACCCTGATGGGTGGAACGATGTCTATCGAAGCGAGAGAGAGAGAGAGAGAGAGAGAGAGAGAGAGAGAGAGAGAGAGAGAATGGAATATTATCGGAGTTGCTCGATTCCTCGGTAGGAAGGGTGTAACAAGGGGCGAATGGTGGACGGCGGTGGGTTAGCTATTGATCGTTCGGCTGCGTTTACCGCGATGAAACCGGAAAGGGAAAGTGGTCGACTACTGCGTTTGCCCGTTCTTCCGCGTTTCTCCTTGACCTTCGAGTAGGGCCACCTCGCGAGGCGTTAACCTTTTATCAACGGCTCGCCTTCGATCCGGTTTACCCTCCCTCCTGTATTATTAGCGAACTCCTTTCTAACGAACTAACGACGCCTGGGTTAAATCCAATATGCGTACGTACGATTACGAATAGATATCGAAAGAAAAGAAAGAGATACCCCTCCTACATCGTAATACGATATACGTTATAACGTAGAAAAAAAAAAGATGTAATATCCTTAGCGGGGAAACTTTTCAACTTTCTAGTCGAACATAAAAGTATACAAGTGGTTTAACGAGAGAAACGTCTCGGTCTTAAACGAAGAGGGTGGGTAGAGAACGAGCGAGCGGGTCGTGACTGCTCTCTCTCTCTCTCGGCGGTCGTTGCACGTTTAATCGTGATCGGAAACAATGCGGAAGGGTGCGATGCGTCTCAACGAGGGTTAACTCGCTGCGATTCGATGAGAAAAAACAAGTGAAATTGCGTTAAAAAGGATTAGCCACGACAGGCTTTATTTAACGAAGCGAAGCGTGCTCCGCTACGTTTACCACGAGTATGAGAAAGGGCTGCTCGTCCCTTTGGCTGCTCTCCCCTCCGGTACCTTCTCACTTCGTCTAACCACATATAGTAGACGAAACGAAAGTTCAGGTCACGCTAAGCGCAACCCCCGAGTTCTCGCGCCAACGCTCGATGAAAGTCCACTTTCCGTGTAAATGCTTCCTAAAGGCATTGCCGTTCCGATAATACGAAAGGGAACGAACGGAAGCCTAAATAAAGGCATTTTCGCATCGAAACCAAGTACGGGGGCCCGTGTCTCTGACCTAATTTCGATTATCTCCTTTCGTTCCTCCTTTTCTCCTTACTCGAACGACATCCTCGATAGATAGGTAACCCGATGTACTTTCGTTTATCTCTTAGGCGATCGTTGGAGTGGCACTTTGATCTCTCCTCGACTATTCCACGTCATCCTCTCGTCGTACCAACGAACTCTATATGATAAATTGCTAATTGATTTCTCTTATTACGTCGATGAAAGAAAACAAAGAAAGAAAGAAAGAAAGATCGACCATAGTATAATTTCGTCGAACGATTCGATGGAAGTCGATGAGGAAAGTTAAAGGAATAAAATGTGTGACCGTGGGGAGAGCGACCAGAGATAGGTACACTTGGTACTTAGTGTCTAGCGAGTGTCGGAGCCGGAGCGAACTTCCTTCGACACGTTCCGCGTACTTAACCCCTTCGAGGGTAATTCGAGCTCGTCGTGGAAGACCGCCCTACCCTTTCGATCGTGTTCGCGCCTCTACACTCGTCGTCTTCCGAGAAACTCTTTGCCACGAAGCCCCTTTTCTAACGCGACACGAATAAAGATTAACGCCTTTAAATATTCCGAGATCGCTTTAAAAGGGACGGAAGTAACTTTGATGGTACGTTCTAATTAAATCGCTCATCGATCGACCTCTCACGGAAACTTTACAAATTCGAACGAATTTGATGTTGCAAAGCGATCTCTGGATTCAAAAAATTAAAGAAAAAGTAGAGACTCGAAGAAAGACAGGCCCATGACCGATCGAGTGGGGTTCGGTGTATCCGTTCGATATTAATCGTTGAAAATTGGGTCACCGAATAAAAAAGAAAAAAGAAAAAAGAAAAAAGAAAAAGGAAAGAAATAAAAAGGAGGAGAGAAAAAAAAAGGAAAAATTGTTTGCACAAAAGGAGCCCAGGCGCATCGTTAAAACGTTATTATACGGGAATTGCTCTCGTTAATTTTCCATTGAGCCTCCATACCCAAGTATTATACTCGCAATCAGTCTCGTAAAGCATCGGAAAGCTTTATTCGATTCTCGTCGTTTCTTCGAGGATCACTCGATACACCGAATGCCGTTTGAAGTTCAACGCGAGTAGTCGAAGCAACGAGAAGCTAACGAAGAAATTTCTACGAGGAATAGAAAAAGCATCGAGGAGGAAAAGGTGGAAAAAGGTAATCTTCGTCCCTCCCCTCGACGTTTGCTCCATTTCCATTTCTATTGTCGCATGTAAATAAGCGCATAAATAAAAGTTCTGCGGCAACGAACGAGAACGAGCGAAAACGAGAAAGAGAAAGAGAATGAAAGAGAATTGTTCTACCGTTCGCCTATTATTTCCCGGCTTTAATATCTTCGTCCTCGAATCTCATTTTCCCTCAAAGTCAAATGCATTTCGATGGATTCGGCAAATAGGCACACGAGTAAAGAAAAGAAAGAAGGGAATAAAGAGCCAGAGAGAGAGAGAAATAGTAGGCAACTCATCGTCGGTTTCGGTCGCGTCGATAGGATAGAGTTTCACGCCTGGGGCGCGATCGTGATCTATGATTTTCCACGGGGTCACGAGATTCGAGCATGGGCTAAAGAGAAGCGGATTACGGTGAGCTCGACGCGACGTCCGGAACGTCCACGATGTGCATGATTTATCGTACGATTGATTTCAATCGCTCATCCAATCGCTAAACGAACACTCGACGCATCCAACCTTTAAACCTTTTATATTTTCTTCCAACGATTTTTACGCGAACGACGTTGAATAATAACATTGTCAGAAACCTATGGTCTCACTGGGCCAAAGTATTGTCTCAAAACGAGTTTCTTTTATCTTCATTCAAAACGGTACTAAAGTAGTCACGATCAAATATCACTCGTGTAAATTAATTCCATCGATCGTAGATTGGGATCCGTTCTCCTACAAAATTCACGGGAACGAAAATACGAAATTAATTCGATGTCGAGATTCGAATAATTTATACGGGTTCGGATTAAATCTACGATTAGTATTTATTTTTGCCAACAACTTGCACGTCACAGATCGATAGATCGATAAATTGTTGTCGCTTGGACGAACCCACGTGAAATTAAAAAAAGAATGAAAATTAAGAGAGATCGTTTAATGATGAGAGAGCGATGGGGAAAATTTACACGAATGTATTCTCTCGATTATGCTAACGGTAGGACGGTAAATACAATATTATAATCTAATAAAACCGAGTATGCGCGAACGTTTCATCGATACGATTATTCGTTATTCGAAGGCACTCCAGCACCGCACGATCGCAAAAATAAGCCGATGAAGCGAGGGAGGAACGATTTTGCAATGGCAGTTTCATAAACAGAGAGCTCTTCGTCGCTAACACCGTACCACCGAGCAAGACGTAGATTTAATATGGTCCCCTGTTGACCGCTCCTGTCTAGTCAACGGTGCACTTCAATCAATTTGCTCTCTCTCTCTTTCTCTCTCTCTCTCTCTCTCTCTCTCTCCCTCTCTCTCGTGGCAAACCACCGCGGTCCTCGATTCGTATTCCGAACGCGGTCGTCGGGCGCATAAACGACGATGATTTAACTTTGAGGAGCGCAAAGGAAAAAGAAAATGCATAGAGACGGAGTTCGTAGATACATTCATCTTACCTTGAGCTGATGTTGCGGTCGTCTGAGAGCGCCCTGATCCCGTCGTCCGCCGAGTCGATCCGCTTCCGCCTCCAATCCTTCCATCGAAGACTCGGCTTCGCTCAGCCAGGCCAAGAACTTGTCTAGAGACCGGTCGAAGTTGTGGAGGGAGTTCATCGCCGAGTGCAGCAGTTTTCCTCGATTGATGATGCTAGGGGGGAGGGGGCGAAAAAAAGCGGATCGTTGAACGTCTACCGCCACAACCTGGCTCCTACCAAATACGGATGATATCGCGGATGCGCGACCGTCCGACGTGACGAGAAATCAAAAATTAACTAGGTCAGACGACGTAGATTTTGCAACGTTCGACTCGATTACTTTTTATCAGACATTGCAATTAATTCAATCTATTACGCATTCGATTAGAGGGTTATACCTTACTGACCTGGTATTTAAATTGTTGTATCGCTGATTAATCGTTTCCGTCATCTTCTTCACGCGAGTCGTGTCGTCCTGCTGATACACCGCTATCAACTTTTGGGTAAGCTGATTGAAGAGCTCGATCTGATGCTTGTACTGATGCAATTCCGCGTGGAAAGACTGAAACGAAGGACAAAGGAGGCGTAGAGAAGAAGGCGGGAGAAGGATCAACGAGCAACGTCGACTCGTCGTCTGGCTCGCGAGACTCGCCCTTGTCTTTTACGAGAAAGGGGGAAACTTCTTCCATCTAATTCCACCCGCGGAGATATCGAGTTAGACGAAAGTCCTTTCCTACTCGAGAGCTCCGATAACTTAAGGAAGTTAAATCTTCCAGGGTAGAAGGCAAGTTTTATAAGCGTGTCCCGTCGATACCATCCAACCGAAGTTTCGTCCTTTTCGTTCGGTACGCTCGATCGGCTCTTATATACGCCATCGAACGAATACGGCGAGTCGCGCGATCGTATTTTTCTCGATCTCCGTACTTACGTAGGCACAACTTATGGAAACGTTCGCGTCACTTGAAATTAAACGAGACATTATCGCATACAAACGATTCAAACGTTCAAGAGTATTTCCATTTCGATACGTTCTCTTTACGTGCTTATGTAGACACGTACAGGTAAAAATAAAATAAAGAATAGAACGAGACGCCGTACTCGCGAGATACGGATATCCATGGATATAGGGGGAAGAAAATCCGAAAAAATGGAATCGTGCCTCCGTACTTCCAAGGAAGAAGAAATTACGAGATTTAGAGAAAGATAGAGAACGATCGAGGAAATAAATTATTTCTCCTCGGATCCTGCCCGTTTGATCTATCGCGTCTGCAAAAGTCTCTAGGATATTCGACGATAACTTTTTTATGAACGATCATTTGTTTCTAGTGGTTTCTCATTATTACGTTCCTTTTCGATAAATTGAGAAAACGTGTCTGCTCGTTGTAGAGCGGCTCCCACTCCCCCGTAAAATTAAGTGTGCGAGCGTGTGGAAAATAAAAAAAAAAGAAAAAAACAGAAAAGGAAGAAGAAGAAGAAGAAGAAGAAGAAGAAGAAGAAGACTGTGGTCCGTATACGTACCTTTTGTTCTCTAAGTTGCGCCTCGAGAACGTCGGCCGTATGGCCGACGGCCCGCATTCTTTCCAGTCGAGTTTCCATTCGCGCGAGCCAGACCTCCACCTCGTTTCTCTTCGCCTCGTATCGCTGACTATCACCCAGCATGGCATCCAATTGCGTCTTCCTTTGCATCACCTTCGAGTTCGTTTCGTCCCAGTGTTCCCGCAGCTTCGTAACTGCAACGAGACCAAAATTTACGCTAAACGAGTGTCCCTCTTCTTTCTGCTCCTTCTTTATATTTCTTTTAGAATTTACCCCATAGAAATTCTCGTTACAAACCCCCTTTCTTCCCTTAATTCGAACGTACGTCGCCAACAATTTTTTGTCGTTGCTTTCTCAAACCCGACGAATCCCCCCCCCCGCCCCCCGTAGGAACGAAAATACAGTCCAATTTGACAAAAGAAAAGAGTCGGAGAAGCGCTTAGATAATTCTCTGCTCGAAGAGAGAAAAAACTCTTTAATCGTGTTTTGCGCGATCAAGAAGGAAAGGAGAAAAGAGAGAAAAGCATCGCACGTGCTCGTTGTTTCAAGGAGCACTCTTCTCGAAAGAACGAAACTAAAGCTCGCGTTGAAATTCGCGCCGAGCAGAATCAGACGGGGAAACTCTGGAAGCTGTCCAAACTCGTACTGCGGGTGAGCGTGCAGCTGGAAAAGCAGAACGTAAAACATTGCCAACGGTTCAACCTTTTCAGACAAGAAAATCCGCATGCGCGTGCAAATGCCTTTTTCTATCTTTAAGGAGGATTCTTATGCGTTAAATGCAACGACACGCGGGTCGTCCTCCGATAGAACGGGCAAATTTTTTCGCGAAAGAAACACACACACACACACACACACACACACACATATAAACACTTTCGGCAACAATCGTATGTCACCGTCATGATTTCCCCATAGAAAGAGCTTACGATAAGACTTTCTTTCGTTGCAGCGAATAAGAAATGATATCGATAGAGAGTGGCTTACGGTGGACCGAGCTTTAATCCGAGGATCCCTATCGAAGTTGTATTCATAGAAGAACGTATACCCGCGGAGTAATGGCAAAGAGGACACGTCGATGGGCAATCGGATCGAAATCGATATATGGGAATATATTTGGGCGTTTTACCGCAAGCATCCGCCGTCTCGTCCGAAACCCCTCACGACCGCCGTTAATATCGATTCGCCCGCACGCTTAATTCGTTCAGGAAAGCTGCGTCTGTTGTGCAAAGGGGCGATAGATCACAAGAGCCCGATGAGATATGATTAATGTAACGGCACAATTAATCCCATTCCATACTGGAGAAACGACCGAGGCGTCTCTAAATTTTGAGGTAGAGAGAAAGAGCCGCTCGTTTCATCGTAAATCATCGACGATAATATGACTCTGCGGGAAGAAAACGGTCGACTATTAAAAAGTGAAACGGAGCAAACGAGGAAGGCGAGTCAAAGTTTCCAGGAAGAAAAATATGAAACCTCTCGGAGGCGAAGGTTCTCTCAAGAATCCAGACAATCTGCATAGGAATTATCCAAGTATTTTAATCTCGATGTAAATCTCGACTCGAGACGAACTTTGCCTTGCTTTTGCTGGCCCAAGCCAGGAGCAGGAGGGAAGGAGGAAGAGAAGATCTCGAAAAATGACGAAATGACGCATTATCAAGGTCCGATCGTTATCGCGATCGATAACAAAACGATACAGTCGTTCAGTACGAAATCGTTAGAGACGCAATTTATTCTCCTCAAAATTTCGGCTCTCGAAAAGTCAAGCCTCGTTCGTTCCAGCCCCGAACCAAAGTCCTGAGAGTTCTGAGAATCGACGAGTATCAGGATTCGCGTGCGTTCGAGGGATGAATCTTAAGGCGAACGTACAGCGTAAACTCGCATAATTTTCTCTACCTCCTTTCCATTTCCTATCACGTTCCGCCGTGATTATTCGAGACGTATGGCCGTTGATAAACACACGAATCTCGCGATATATATTTTTATTCATTCGGTTCCAACGAAGGGGTGATGCCGTTAAAACTCCGAACGGGAACTTTGAACATTTCCAAAAGTCGTTACCTTCTCGCGACGATATATCTCGTTTCGGATATTTCTCGCGGTAAGACCGACGGATTCCCTACTTTCGAAGAGTACATCTCGTTCGGCCTCGTTTTATCGCTTGGACCGATGACGAGATACCGTCGATGACGTAGAGCGGAGTATAAATGATATAGTAACGGGGCAATGTCGACGCGATCGAAGTTAATAAGTATATATGTATATACATAGCTCCGAAAGAGCGAACGTGAATAATGCACGTCGAAATAGAAAAGTGCTATAAAAACGGTCGTACCGATAACAATGGGGAAAATAAAGAAGAGTAGGTGAGTCTACGTTACAGTAACGTAAACATCAATGGCGTTTAAAGTATCCCAACGCGTATAAAATCCTCTTTGGCATTCATGCTCGACCTTTTCGATGGAATTAACCTATATTTATACCTTAATCTTAGTAAACGTACCTGTACTCGGCAAACTGATGCGATTACATCGACTAATCTATCTGTGAAATGAAACTTGCATGACGTAAAAACGATCGATAATCTCTCACGATAAAGCTCTCTCACCCAGTTGCATGCACTTTCTATGCTCTGTAAACTCGCACGTAACGTCGTTTCGCGCGATAAAAACGACAGCTTATAAAGAGCGAAATATTCTTTGTAACGTTTACCGTCCTTCTCATAGAACGCTCGAGGGCGTTATTCGTCGCGCATTCTATATTCTATACGCGTTAGATTCTTCGTCGTAAAATATGCGCGAAAATGAAAAAAAAAAAAAAAAAAAAAAAAAAAAAAAAAAATTCTATGGCAAGGGACGAAGAACGTCGAAGGGAAAACGAGTACTGCAACATACGATCGTACGATCGTTAATCCACGAGGACAATTTGTTTTGGCAAAAGTATCCCGTTCGTCCTCAAAGGATTTTGGCTCTCGTAAATTCCGTAACGCATAGCTCACTAAATTTCTCCGATCTAGAAAGATTTAACGTTCCCAACGCAACGCCGCCGCCGGCGAGCGAGTTATCCAGGTCGTTTGATATTCGACGGCGGAAGGAACGGCAACAGCCTGAATTACGAATAACGACGAGCGAGAAGCATCGAGGGAGAGAAGAACCCCACGCGTACGTACACGTACGTATATACCTATAGTCGTGGTCTAACGATAAGAAGAATACCAGATCGATATTCGGTCCGTTCCTTCGGGTACGTTCGCCTCCACCGCCACCGCCACCGCCACCGCCACCGCCACCGCCACCGCCACCTCCACCTCAACCTCCACCTCCACCTCCACCACCATCTTCTTCTTCCATGGCGACTTTGTCCTCGTAGTTGTCGTTTTACTCGTCGACGTCCAGCAACACCGAGAGACACCACGACACGTGCACCACGACGCGACACGGATAGGATCTATTCGCGTGTCCCTCCGTCTCTAAAATCCCCTCCTCCCTCCTTAACGCACCCCCTATTAAATCGAGATGGATCGTTCGGTGGATCGAAATTGGTGTCTGTTCGCCGTGCGCGAACAGTCCAAGTTACGAAAGCAACGAGGATTCGAAGAGGAAATTACCGTAAAAGATCGAAAGTCGACGAATAAAAAGTCGGTAGCAGTTAGGTTTTCATCGAGTATCAGGGTATCCGGCCAGGTTTAGGCCGAAAACTGGAATTTTTTTTATGGGCACGAACGAGGACTGTAAAAAAAAAAAATAGTACAAAAGGAAAAAAAGGAATAAAATTTTTGGACACGTACGACTAAACGACGATTCGAATTTGCAAATTCAGAAATAGCGTGTACCAACGTCGCGACGAGAAGGCCACGGCTCGCTTAATTTGCATGTGAAACTGACCGTATGTCACCGCGACCACGATACCTCTCGCATTCGGAGCGGGCTCGTCGAGACCGAACTTTCTCTCCCTTTTGGGCGCCATCGTCGAGGATAGTCCAAAAATACGACCGTACTCGATCCATACGTCCGGATGCTAACATTCAAATCTTTCGAGTTATTCAAATTTGTCTCGCGCGTCAGCGATCAAATCGAGATGTAACGCATAGCCAAGAGGAACCATCCAATCCACCGATTCGACCGGCCCGCGAGTATCTCGATCGCGAAGGAATAAAAGCCGATAGAACGTGTGTAAAGTTGGGACGGCGGATCGACGATGAGAAAAGATCGGCGGTGATAAAGAGTAACGCGAATGAATGTAAGCAATAAGCTAACGAGAGTGTGCCGTTATTAGCGAACGAACGAGCGCGAGGAGAGAGACCATGAAAAAGAGGGCATGCTTGTGAAACGTTGAAAAGGAGAATCAAAGAGGAAGAACGATTATCTATCGCAGATAACTATGTGGGAAGATAAGCTGCATATAGGCTCTGTGCCAATGGGTTGGAACGACGAGTTCGTGCGAGCTTTCTTTGTGTCATATTTGCGCCACGCTTTTGTGCTTAATACATACATGCGTGTGTGCGTGTGCGCGCGCCTGCTTGTGCGTCAGGTGTGTAAATATAGTATTATAACATAGGGACTACGAAAATGCGAATGAGAATGCGAATACTGGAACGTCCGATCGGACGAACGGAATAATTTTTAGTTTCCGATCCCATTCATGTCTTGTCGTTATAATAAAAAAAGGTTGAAAAAAGGAAAAGAAAAAACGATAACGACGAGGATAACGGAGACGGCAAACTACCTCTCCATTTCGCTTTATTCTTTTCTTCACCTCGAGTAAAGCTAAACTCTCTCCAAACTTCGTTAGCCTCGACTTCCTTCGAAGATTTTCACGAGACCATACAAGTGGATTACCTTCGAATACGACCGGACAAAAGTTGTCCGAAAGTTAGGCGCTTTGTTGTCCTTTATAGTCGTTGAAAGGCGCGAGTATTCCGATATTACGTCGGCTAAAGGAAAAAGCCGTCGAGTCGATCGAACGAAATCGCTCTTTATGTGCATCCGTTCGGATAACCATATAGACGATCTGTCCTCTATCTCTCTCTCTCTCTCTCTCTCTATATATATATATAGGTACACATGTATACATATGTGTGGGTGCATGATAACGTGACCCGATACCGCGTAACATTTTTACACTCGACCGATGTAATCGTACATATCGCATTAAAATAATACGTCGATCGACGCGATATTAATTATTAAAGATGAATTATCCAAATTTATCTTCCATACGGTTAGATTTAAAAGCGATCAAAACTTTGTTCGAGAATCCTCCGGTTCGATTTTAGTTCGATATCGTGTTCGAGAACGAAGGGAACTAGAGCGATTTGTTTTACGCGATGACGCACGATCTCAGACGAAAGCGTTTTGTCAAACGAGGATACGAGGCGGCTAGAGAGGAGGACGCTCGACTTAACGAGATTTTGGAAAAATCCCTATTTTTCTCGCGTTCGCGCGTACGCCGATAAAACGACGAGAAGACGTATAATTTAAAATGAACGTGAAAACTTGTTTTACGATTTAACTATCGTAGAAAAGATAGCGAATATAATCGACGTCCAATTATCGAGGTATCAGTGCGAGCCGTTAAGTATTTCAGCGTGTCTACGAAAGGACTCAAAGTTTGAAACTTTTAATATAATACATTTAGCGAGTTTATTGCCTCCCTGGAGTGTAATGTTTCGAAAGGGAAGTTCTACGAATATGCAAAGCACGCGTTCTCTTTTTATAACTCCCCATCATGAACCGTATTCGCAACACGCTGTTGCCCCCTAACGACGTTCTCTTGTCCTTATCTCTCAACGGTATCAACAACAAGCCGGACGTTTCCATCTTCTCCCGTCCCTTCTTCATCATCATCTTCTTCTTCTTTTCTTTTTTTTTTTTTCTTTTTCTTTTTGTTTCTTACCGCGGATGACCTCAGGGACGGACGATGGATCTCTCTTGTTAGCTACCCGTATTTCTAACAACGTTTACATATATCGTAACTACTTTCGCAGCGATCTCTTTCAAAGGTATATAAAATATGAAATTTCTACGACGAGAATCCTTCCGTTCTATGTACGCGCACCTACTTTGAGAGAGGATCGAAATAGAAAATAAAAGAAAAAAGAAAAAAGAAAAAGGAGAAAAAGCGGAGCATAGGATACTTTGGTACGATCGAAATGGAATTTCCGATAAACTTGAAACGACTCGAAGTCATCGTTCGCTTCGTAAGATAGCCTGGTTCCATTAGCGCGACTCCTCCACGATTCTCTTCCTCTACTTTTTCCCCATCCTTCGGCTTCCTATGCTCGGTCGATTGCTTTTTCCGCCATCGCGTTGGAAGGAAAGAAAGGCAAACGTGGTAAGAAAGGGAAAATAAGGTAAGAAAGGACGACGGCGTTTCCTGAAAGTCGAGACAGGAAAATCGTGAACCTAAAACGAGGAAGCGTCCCCCACGTAGGCAAGAAACCGAAAAAAAACGAAAGAAAGAAAGACGTGTGGCGAGTATATAGGTGAAACGTTATATTCCCGTGACGAACGCGCTTAAATGCATTCGCCGGTGAAGCTACGCTGCGAATTACGGCGATATAACTTTAATTTTTCGCGCCATCCAGCGTCATATAAATTTTCTCTTGAAATTTTCTCTGACGTCGCGCGAGAAGACACTCGCCAAGAGGATGGAGAAAAATGCTAAGAATTTTGAAATCGTTTTAACGCGAAGAACGAATAAGGACGACGATCAAATTTTGATCCCTGCTTGTCTCCCTCGGTGAGATAAAAGCGATCTATCATACATATTAATTCCACGTTGAACATAAGGGACGAATTTTTTCGAATATCTACGTCCCCACGGATCTTAAGAGCCACGAATCTATATATATATATATATATATATATGTATATGTAATAGGGGCGAAGAGCTTCGAGCGTTTCGAAATCATTTCTGTTCTTTCCCATCTCTCCGAGTTAAAATATCGTCCCTTTTCGTGTAATCGCCTCTCTCTCTCTCTCTCTCGCTCTTCCTCTCAGCATTACTTTGAAACGCTTGCTTAAAAAATCAGATTTTAATTCTTCATCCATCCTTTTCATTACTCGTCCCCAGACGCGAGGGTTTCCTTGAGTCGCGTCTCAAAGATTTCAAGTTTCTCGTTTCCGGCCTTGAAATTTCACCTAGGCCGAACGTAGTTGGTCTCTCTCGTCGGAAGATAATCTAGAATTTCCTTTTTAGAACTCGTCCGTATATTATAACAATGAGAGGACAGTGTTTCGAGTTGAAAAGGGGAATATAATATTATAGAGCGAGGGAGAAGGAGGAGCGAGCGAGCGAGCGGCAGGAGGAAACTTTGGCAATATTATTTCACGAGAAGATTTCATTAAGCGTGCGTACGCGAGCTCGGAATCTCGTTAAGCGAACGCTCGTGTTATCAGTGACGAATTGCAAGGGCACGCCCATTTCTTTCGTGGCACACCACAACCGTTATTAACTCCGAATCCAGGAAACTCTTTTCCACACACGCGGAATCAACGCTCCGAATATAACGAAACTCGTAAACAACGCGAAGTACGCTCTGCGTTTTTTACGCAACCCTGTTTTTTTTTCTCTTCTCCCTCGTCCGACGACGACGGCGGCGACGGCGACGGCGACGGCGACGACGAGTCTTAAAGGGCGCGCCATTCGTCAACTTTCTCCAATTAATTCCATTAATTAAGTTCGATGTTACGCGCAGTTATTTTTTCCGGGTGAAAAATGAATAAGAGTAAGGAAACGACGAAAGAGCGTAATCTTCATTTTCACGATTTTCATATTTTCTCGCATTAAAGGGTTTCGTTATCGCGTAACTGAACGATTTTCGATAAACGTACCCGCAAACGAACTATCGCGTACTATTTCGTATCGTATTAGTCGATCGAGCGGTTTAACGAAGACGATTGCAAATTGTTCGACCGAACACGAATGAATAAGTAAATGAGACAGAAAGGACGGATTATCCTTGACCGCGCGGAATTAGTTTTTACAACCCTAATAGCATTCGTTCTCGCAAGGAGCCGTGTAATCCTCTTGGATAACGTTTCTCATTTTTTCCATGACATGATTCATCGAAGCCGCTCGTCGTTCTGGCGCACACTACTCTCCTAAATTACCTCTGCAATCCGTGCAAATTGTTTGCAAATTGCGCTCCGTCACGGTACGCGATACGAAGAGGAAAAAAAGTATAAAGAGAGAGAGAGAGAGAGCGTCTAACTTATTTCCGTTTTCCTTCTAGGACGGGGAAATAATTGATACCGGTAAAACACGAATCGGCACGAAACCCTCAAACGGTCGAATGCGATTATCGACAACGAGTGAGAAATTATCGAGAGGAAACTTGTTAACTTTCTCGAAGATAGGAAACCTTGTCGTTTCTGTTTTTCCAACCAGGGCGCACCGTTCCAACGTCCTCCGGTTAATCACGAAACGTCGATACTTTCCTCCCTTATACTCCTTTATTCTTCTCTTTTCTAATTTATAGATGCAAAAATTGTATTAACAAGTGTATCAACGAGAACGCCGCAAAAAGAAAATGCCGTAGAGCGAAAGAAACTGACTCCTTGGTTTATAGTTTCAACTTTAAATGAACGTTCAAAACTCGTTTTGCCGCGTTTAACTTTTTCCGAAGAAAATCGAATAAAAACGCTTATAAAGTTTTAAACGTCGGGAACATTAGAGAGACAAGGAAAAATTGGTTGCGCCTTTTACGTTGCGTTTAACTTTCTTTAATACTTTTTGAAGAAAATTTGAGACGACGCAAATACATGCGTGTAAATACGAGATATACTTGTAAAGCCAGGTAACTTTTCGCATTCTTTGACAAACTTTTCAAGATCTTATCGGTCTTGGCATTTCTCGATGTCGCAAAATAATCGCACTTTCCGGCGAAAACTTTATCGAATCGTTCAACCGACAGAATAGGTATGCGATGTCTCGAAGAGAGCCAAGTTTTTCATTTCTACTGAATAAAATAAAAGGAAGCGACCACTGTTTCAAGTCGGTACCGACGTTCGACGAAAAAAAAATTACCATTCCTATATAAAAGTTCGAATCCTACGAGACGAAGGAGAAAACGCGATTCCAAATATTCCTCCTCTACTTTCGGTTAAAAACAAATGACTGACTCCTTCGAATAAATTTCCTCGAGTTTAACAATTTTCATTTGATTCTTTATAAGATTTAATCGTGGAAACGTCCTATCTAACCTACTTATATTTTTATACTCTTCTTTCATTTACTCGAAACGCGAAATTATTCTTAAAGCTCCGTTTGTACGCTTCTTAAAAACGAATTCGAAGACGATTCGTTTTAACGTTTTTTACTCAACTATCTCCTGAATCTTCGAAACTCGCAGACTTTCGAAATCGCAGGATAGAGGAGGCTACTCTGTCCTCGGCAAACAGAAGAATTCGAATGCCTCCTACTTCGAGCGATCTTTGACCGAGAATCGCTACTTTCGGAAACATCGCACGTCTTTTCCCACTTTTTCAGTCTCCTCGAGAA
Source organism: Dolichovespula saxonica (assembly GCA_911387935.1). Taxonomy (NCBI): domain Eukaryota; kingdom Metazoa; phylum Arthropoda; class Insecta; order Hymenoptera; family Vespidae; genus Dolichovespula; species Dolichovespula saxonica. The sequence continues at coordinate 7,885,275 of OU427004.1, read as the reverse complement.
AACGGAGATCCTCCTTTGGAACCTCATAAAGTCAGCTCTTTTTCTCTCTCCTCTCTCCCTCTCCCCTCAAAAAAAAACAGCTCTTCTATATATTTCGGATTAGAAAGAAATTTGTCAGTCCAGCTAGGAAAATTTATATCGGTCGGAAAAACTTTGATCGATAGTGGTACAGAGAGAGAGAGAGAGAGAGAGAGAGAGAGATGCTGGAGAACGGATAAACAAGGTATAGGAAATAGAGGGTTGGTATTAAAGAACACACGTATGCGATGAACGTATTTAAAGCATTCGACTAAACGCATGCGTGTGACAAGTTCCTTTGATAGTAACTTTTAGCCGCATATAAGTAATACATAGCCCGAGCATGTTACAAAGCCGCAGACTGTCAGATCAAAGGGCAACGCGAGCTACCATGAGGTTTTGAAAGGACCTCACGAAAGAGAGATAAATACGGGAAGAGAGAGAGAGAGAGAGAGAGAGACCGTCCGTTTGGGATGCTTTTGCGATCAGCTCGATCGAAAAGTCGTTCGTTTAAATTCGTAATCGCGAAACGAAACGAAAAGAAACGAAAATATATAAGAGAAGAAAAGAAAGAAAAAGATGGAATAGGTCGAAACGTCGTTCGAGGCGAGATAATCGGGTAAATTAAGAGGAGAAAGTAAGGAAAAACGAGGGAAGAGAGGAAACGTACCCTGATGAGGGCTGTAGTCGGATCGTCGTCGTGCACGAGCACCAGGTGATCCTGAGGGATGACGATGACCTTCCTGGATCGAAGAAGGTCCGATAACGAGGTCGGTGGAGCCGCGTCTCGACGATATACCACCGATCGGTGGCGACGAACTCGAGTGTTCCGAGTCTCTACGGTGTCTCGTCACATGCGGCGAATCCTGTGGCGTCCCATGACCAGAACTCATCGGCGTTCTCATCGGAGAACCGTGCGAGGAATATGGCGAGCCCGAGGACGACGAGGTCGGCCCCTGTTGCACGACTTTATCGCTACCTTCAAGCGAACATCCGCTGGATGATGATGATGATGATGATGACGATGATCATGGACCGCGTTCGTCATCCGGAGACGAGACGAAAGACCGCTGGACTCGATTCGATCGTCATCGAATTCGAAAGGATTCCCGTTGGTATAAAATCTAAGTACGGGATGGAGAGAGGATGGTCGATCGATATCCGAGTAGAAAAGATCGATAAATGTCATTCCAAAGGACTTTCGCGTACTCGACTCGCGACGTCCCAACGACTACGAACGGCCGACACCACCTCGATATCTTTTTATTTCGGCAAACTTGGCCTTTTTTTTCTCTATTGCGCCAGATAAGACAAAGTTTGGTAGCCGCGTCTAAGTTAGACGACACGAGAGCCAAAAGAAAATTCAATCGCCCTACGCGATGGAATTCTCTTGGTAGTACGCTTCCGTGTCTCGTTAAACGGTCGAATGCTCGATTAATTTCTCAAACGAGTTATGGCGTCAAAGCTACTTCGAGCAGACGGTCGTAGGAATTTCACGTCGACCGTGCCGTAATTGTCTCTCCTCTCTCTCTCTCTCTATCTCTCTTCCCGTATATATACAAATCGAGTTAGCGCGGTAAACGATTAAAGTACCTTAAGGATAATTTCGATTGACCCCATCGGAGGGAAATCCGAGTCGCGTTTCGTAACGTTCGCGACGTTAATCACGTTGAAAGATGATTTATCTCGCGGTAAAGTTAATATTAATATAGTAATTCGAACGGAGAACGATCGCGAATCGATTATCGGGATACAAGTTGCTCCCCGAAGAATCGAATAAAATCGTACGTACGATTTGAAGATAAATGCTCGACGTTACAAAGAAATATTTTATTCGGTCGGTTTCGTCCTAATGTCCGCGAATCGACCGTCCTCTGAAAATCGCGGAGATACTTCCGCTGGGTTAGACATTTAACGATTTATCGATCGAAAATGCAAAGTTACAAGACCGTTCGTAAAATTCTCTTAACCGATAAATAACAAGAGAAAGGAGTATCGATAAGAGAGGATAAAAGAGGTAGAGAGAGAGAGAGAGAGAGAGAGAGAGAGAGAGAAAGAGTCCAGTGGTCTTTCGCGTATCCTGGAATGAGAACCGATCAGAGCCGGCGTTCCGCCGATACCTTGATGCGCGGTCTCTCCCGGACGATGAGAAATTCCGGATACGAGCGCTGTTGGATGCGTGGGAGGTGGATGAACGATACCGGCTGGTCCGAGTGGATTGACAAACCCATGAATCGGATTGCCGTGCATCGGGCTTCCGTGAATCGAGCGCGATGGTACCATTCCGGGCAAAGGTATCCCTCTAGTTTGAATCTCATGAGCGGAGATGGGAAGATTGTTAGCAGAAGGATGACCTGGAACGGGACTAGCTCCGTGTACGGAGCCTCTTCGATGTTGCGACATAATTGGAATTCGATGGCTACGAGATGTTCTCTACGGCTGAGGGAGGAAACGAGGCTAACGGAGAGATGCCAGGATGGATCTTAATACTCCCACGAGATCGACCGCATCGATGAGAGCTAGAGAGCTAGAGAGAGAGAGAGAGAGAGAGAGAGAGAGGGAGAGAAAGAGAGAGAGAGAAATAATACTATCTCGAAGGACTCCTCTCGGGAGCTTTTCAATCAAGATCCGATCGAGGTCACCGATGATTCCCGTCAAATCTACCCCTCTTAAGCTTCCTTATTTCACTCTCTTCTATCTTCCTCCTTTCGTATATTTACGTCTCGCATTTGAATTCGCCGTTAATGAAATTCCTTCCTTTAATTTTTCTCGAGCTCTCGTGATTCGTTAACAACGAGAACGATACCGGAGGAAGTTGCGTTCGAACGTGGCAAGCGTCGCGTCTCGTTGGTACCGGTCCCCGATCGTTGCTCGAATAATCGGCCTCGTTGGATCGTTTTCATAAGGTCATGCGTATAACTTCGTGCGTATTCTTTGCGATCGAACGAATTTATATCGTTGTCCTTATTATCGATAAAATATGTTAGATCGTATTCGATACTCGGATACGAGATAGATATTCTTCGCGAAAAGAGAAATAAATTCTCGATGAACGGTGAACTCGTCGCAGTCAACGAGAGAAATACGATAAATAGGTGAAAAAGTGGAAAAACGTGTTCTTTTCGAATATCCTTAAAAGATACCTCCTCTCTTCTTCTCGTCTACTCGTCTTCTCGACAAAATCGACTTTCGTGACTCGTTCGAACGCGATACGAAGAGCACGTTTCTCCGATCGATTATCGGGACCGATCGCGGAAGGATCGCCGGTGTCTTTTCTCTCGAATTTCTTTTTCGATTTCGATCTTGAGCTCGTAGAAAGGAGAACAACGCTCTATCGGCACCGTAGACTCGTTCGTGTAGATTTTCGCTCGCTACGACGACCTTGCCAGTTCGGACTTGTTGATTTAAGACACTTGTTGGTTTTAGTCGCTCGTCATCGGTAAGGCTTCTTACGAGTCGCGATATTAAATATGACGTCGATAAAAAATGATATCTCTCTCTTCTTTACTCGTTCCCATTTCGTTCGATAAGTCTAGAACGTTGTTCGATACCAGGACGAGTTCCGACATAGGGATCCTGGCCCTTGAAATATAAAACTTGACCAAATTGTTGTGCGACTGAAGTAGAAATATTCTTCGAACTGTTCTCCGCGAACGATCGAAAACTTTGACGTTCCGTCCTTCTTTCCTCCAAGAAACTTCCCGCAGGAGAAAACGAAGAACGTCGATAACCCGTAACGCGAGGCCCCTTCGGCCTAGGTAGCTGTCAGGTGAGATCAGAATCGAGCCGCGTATCTCTCTTAAAGAAATAAAAGGCGTCGCGCCGCGTCGCGTCGCGTTGCGTCGCGTCAGATTCGTACGGAAAACGATCGGCCGAATTTTACATACGTTTCGCACGATCTCGCGCTATGTCGCTACGAAAGAAGAAGAAGAAGAAGGAGAAGAAAAAAAAAGTAAGGTATTAAGGAGAAAGATGGAAGAAAAGGAAAAAAAAAGTGAGAGGAACGGAGCCGGCGGTTGGACGGTGACGGCGCGCTCCGAGCACGTTTTCGGCGACGATAGCTGGAGCGTCGCGACGCCGGCAGCGTCGGGGTGAGTAGTCCGTGTGCGACAGGGAGCGGCCGCGCGAACACTGGAAGCAATCCATGCCACTACCACTACCATCGCCACCACCGCCACCACCACCACCGCCACCACCGCCACCACCGCCACCACCACCACCACCACCACGACGACTACCAGAGGCAAGAGCAATACTACGAAACGAGAGTCAACGTGAACCACGTCAGACTCTTCTCGGCAGCGCCCTATACCATCCCCTCTCCGAGTCTCCCTTTCTCTTCGCGCCGGCACGTCGATGTGCGTCTGCGGCGGCTTCGACGGCGACGGCGACGGCGACGGCGACGGCGGCACAACCCCCTCGACTACCCCCTCGACTATCCTCTAGCAACTAGCGGGGAAACGACAGGTAGATACCGAGTACGCTACTACTACTCCGCTCTTCTCCCTTTCCTCCATCTTTTTCTCTTTCACCTTTCTTCCCGCCTTGCCGATTTCCCCTCGTACGCCCCCGCGTTCGACCACGAGTCCACGACGCGCTACTACGCGCCGTAACGTAGGCGCACCGCACGCGTTTACACTCGCGCGCATGCACACAACTTCGTTAGTCGGCTACACAGGCGCGTTAGGCGTGCGTAATTACTCGTCGGCGTCGTTGCACACCCGCGACTATACCAACGACGCTTGTATGTTAATGAACGCCCGCCCGGCTGCATTAGTTTCTCGCTTTGCTACAGGTCGATAGACTTTACCAAGTATCTTTCTTCCTTTCCTTCTCTTATACGACCGAAACCAAGACGAACGACGAGATCGACGAGGAAACTCCTGTACTTTGAGTATTACGTCGAGAATGAGTAAGGGTAAGAGTTTGAAATATTTGCTTGAATGGAATATTCTCGTCGTTCGATATCGTTGAAAATCGTCTCGAAAGCGTGGTCGTATCGTACAAAATTTTTCTCAATGATCTATTCTATATAATTCGATCCTATCTCTTTTTCTCTCTCGTCGCAGACTCGGATCGATATGGTAGACGTTGGTGTACGTTTCGATAATACCTGCTTGTGAAACGAGAAAAAGGGAAGAGAGAGAGAGAGAGAGAGAGAGAGAGAGAGAGAGAGAGAGAGAGAAAGAGCACTTCGCTCCGGTACGAAAGAGAAGCTTCTAAGACGTACGAAATCCCTGAGGTCGTTTATTAGCCGGGGTGGAACCACGTGGAATGACTGCGAACTTGAACCGTGAGAACGCGGACAAGAGAAAATGTGCCTTCCCTTGGAATGCTCGCGCGTGTATGTAACCGTGTGAACTAAGGTAAGAAAAGAAAAGGAAAAGGCGCAAGCGCGCGACGATAAGGAGCAAGGGGTAAGAGGGGGTGGGGGAGAAACCGATAAACGAACGAGTGGTTGGTCCACGGCAAAGAGAAGGATGAGATAAATGGACGAATTATCTAGTTCGTACCGTACCGTGAATCGTAACCTCGTTCTCACCTTTTTTCTTACCATTCCCATACGCGTTCTTCGCTTCTTCTTCTTTAATCTTTTTCAGCTTCCTCCAATTCTAAACAGTTGTAAAATATGTCGTTCGATCGTTCGTTCGTTCGTCCGTTCGGTCGCGCGGCGCGTACATCGTGAACATCGATAAACGTTAACAAAATCCTGTATTCGCGAGACAGTAGCAAATCGTTGCCGATCATTTCATGCGCTAAATAGATCCGGTGATAGTCATTAACTTCGTTGGGTAAACCTACGTAGCGGAAATGCGGTGTAATAAATTGCTTTCGCTCGGTGTGTACGTACGTCATTGTAATTTCGCATCGAACGTGGTCCGAGAACCTTCAAAATTGAGGACGGACCGCGGGCCAACTCGTTGCTCGTTGTCGAGCACCAACGACCTCTCCTCTCTCTCCCTTTTCTCCGATCTACCTCCATCGTAACGGCGATAACGTCGTTCAGCAAGGATTCTACGCTGTATAACGCCGATCGTTACATTTTCACGCGCCTCTCTTTCCGCTCGATCGATGGATAGACTCCAAAATTCGATTCCGTTGCTCGATTTCACATTCGATGCGTTTTGCGTTCGACGATACTATACGAGCGTTTAATTCGCATTTAATCGCCGTACGTAAAATTTCGTAGGGGAGAAGATTTTCTTAAAATTTCTCTCGATCGTTTTTGCGCTACTCCGACTTTACGCTCGCGTCCTCTCAAGTAAAATAAGCTTTTCGCTATTTATGAAATGGAATTGAAAGAAGGAGTCCAAAGCGAGTCCAAAGAACACAAAACGCTCGTCACCGGTGGTCAAATTTCTAAAGAATTCTATTAATTCGCATTCAGCGATGAAGCTCGCACCGATCGAGCATGGCTGTACCTCAACTCGTGGCTTTGAAAATAATCACTTATTCGGCGTTTCTCAAAAATTGCTCCTATATAAAAAGAAAAATAAGTAAGAAATTGTATTAGAGAACCCTTTTCTGGAATAACAAAAGAAATAGTCACGGGGACGAGGAAAAGAGAAAGAGAGGCAAAAGGAAAATTGACGACATTTTTGAAAAATACTTTCTCGACAAGAGTGTTCCTTTCTCCGCACGGAATCGCTTTTGGCACCGGCAGGATATTCGGATGGCGATACAAATACAATGTGAATAAAACATTGCGCGTGCCTGTGATACGTGCACGCGTGGGTCGAATTCAAAAGCAGCAGCCAGCATGGCTCCCTTGTCTACGATGAATCTCCTTGCGAAAGCCTTTTTTCCTTACCTAAGAATCGTCGCAATAAAGTTCATCTCAAAGATCCTAATATACAAAAAGATCCCCCACGATTGCGGCGGCCCTTTCAACGTGAACGAACTTCCAACTCGATTCTAGCTTTCATTTTCTTTCGACTACGACTTTGATCGTCATTATTACAAAAGCGACGTTAAAAATACGAAACGCTCGTTCGATATTAAATCGGATTTCGCGATCCGAAGGATGCTATTTTGGCGGTACACGCATTGAATTTTCATTTCCGTGATCCATTAGTTCTCTGGTACCTGCGAGCAATAATGTCTGTCGATCTCGTTAATAACGTAGCGCGATACAACATCCCGATTAATTTATCTAATGCCCTTGCGTACGATCTCGTTTCGTTATCGCGTAGAGCCTATTACCGCGAGAGGCTACAGCGAGCGCCATTAGACGGTATTAGTAAGTATTGTCTGTCTTCGCTCGACGGAAATCCTTTCGATAGGCGATCCGATGTCTGCTGCAAGCTAAACGAAACGAAAAGCGTAACCATTCGAATATTCGCTTTCGTAATATCCTCTGTTATCGTTAAATATCATCATCGGCCGATTAATTCTTAAGAAAAATCTACCGAAACAAACGTCCTGGTGCAAACCTAATGGACTAGAACCGTAAGAAAGATAAAAAGCCCATGGTAGTGAGAGAGGAAGGGAAGGAAAAATCGCGTCCCCACCTTTCCGCAAAGCATTACGCCGGAAACGACGAGATAAGACTTTTAGGTGGAACGTGAAAAAGAACGATCGTTTCCTGGATCAAGGTAACGAATATTAGCTGGTCTAGCGGGGGGTCTTGTACGCTGCTTCGACGAATCGAAAAGAGAGATCGTCGAGTATCGCTTCGTTAATAAATAAGGCGAAATATCTAATGGTGTCGTAGAAACGTGTAATCGACGACGAACAGGATGCACAAGGATAGATTAGAGCGAAAGTCATAAATCTCGAGGAACGTTGAGCGCTCTTGAGCGTTCGAAGAAAAAAGGAATGGAACGTAGAAAGCGCATTGATACGCTCTGGGACGGATTCCCTTAAGAGCGCCGCAAAGTCCCGTTAGTTCGCTTCACGAGGACGGAGGGAGGGGCTGCCGAGAAGAAACGGGAAGATACGATATTACGGCATCATATATAAATCATTCGCAAATCAATATCCAAGCACGCACGCTGGTCCACGCTGTCCGTACGGAATTGAAAAATCTTCGTGTTCGACGGCGATCATCCACCCACCCACCCCCCTTCTCCCCTCTCCCCTCACTCCCACTGCCACCCACGATCGTTACGCTAGAATAAATTACGCTCGGATAATCGAAAGAAAACCTGAACGATGACGTATCGCCCGCTATCTACTCGTACGTTGTTAGCTATAACGAATTGTTTTTAACGTATATCCGCGTATTTGCCTATACAGAGATTACGCGACGGTAGAAAGAAATTGAAAATTTCTTTTAAAAACAATTCCGGCGAGTCGTTTCTAAAAGTACAACGAAAAAAAAAACCCAAAGAAACAATTATCCTTAACAATGGTTTTCTTTTTTTTTCTTTCAAATCTCTACGAGTTCCGATTCCGGAGATATTTCGATCCAAAGTTCGTTGACCCAGTGACCTACATAATTTCTTTCGAGAGGTATCATCGACGCGCCGACCTATATAAATTCTTGATATTTACGCGATCCAGATGGCTGACGTAAACAATTTTTTCTATTTACTACGGCGCGTACGCGCGTAGTACTCGCACCGCGCGTTTATTCGAATTATGAATTGCAAACAACAAAGCTGCACGCATCTTTGGAACGGAAAGTCGTAGAAAGTTAAAGGAGAGATCATTTTTCTTTTTTTTTTTTTTTTTTGAGAAAAAAAGTCGATGATAAAGAAAAATTCTAAATATGATATAAAATACGAAGGTAAAATAGCCTGTTTTTACGTTCAATTACGTTACGTTCCGGTGTCGTTCTTATCTCATCGCTCGAAACATTCTATAAATCATTATCGATCTTGGTGCATTCCTCTAATAACAGATCGGACACGGAAGGCATGTGCATCGTTTGCTATTAACAAAAGGAGATCAACTTCCGACGTGATAGGTCAGAAACGGGAAAAGCGGCTTTTTGCGACGAGACACGCCCTTTATTGCCCGTGAAACAGCTTTTCTCTCATCGCGTGTAATGGAGGAGGCATAATGTCTCCATCAACGATTTCCCATTATACTTTCGGACTATACTCCACTTATCCTCCTCTCCCTCCCCCTATTTCCTACCTCCTTCTCCTTCCGCCTTGTTCCAAACGTTCTAGGCCTTCCTGCGATACGAAATAAAGACTTCTCTTTCTTCCTCTTCTCCTTCCTCTTCTTTTCTCAAACCAAAAATTGCTTCTGTCCTCGACGTACAACTTTTTAGATCCCTCGTTTCAAGTCAGACAAAGTAACTTGGAAGAGAGATAGATAGAGAGAGAGAGAGAGAGAGAGAGAGAGAGAGAGAGAGAGAGAAAGAAAGTGAAAAAAAATAGTTCGCAGCGAAGAGAGTTAAAGAAGACGAGTCATTAACCGTCCGGCTTTTATCTTTTCGCGAGACTAATTAATTATACTCCGTTTACTCTCGGTAACTCTACGGCTAATGTACTACGAACGTGGATGTGCGAAAACGCGTTAATTATAAACTGAAGATAAAAAAATATCTCTGTCGTACCGTAAAACCAGCGTATTTAAGATGATATTTTCGCGATTAAAACGAACGTCTGAACTCGTAAGATTTATTTAGCCCACGGTCGAGCCAACCTGACCTAATCGAACGACTCACGCTCTAATTTCGAGACAGAACTACGAGAAAATATTTATTACTGCGAGTAATCGCCAAATGGAAAGCTGCTATAACGGAAGATAATTCTGTCGACGCGATGAAACGTGTTATCGAGAAACTCGTCGATAGAGCGAATCGTTTTCGCATTTAATTCGAAAAACCTCCATCATTCGTTCGTTCTATTTCGTAATTTTATTTACAGACGGGATAAGAAAGAGAGGGGGGAGAGAGAGAGAGAGAAGAATAGCCGGCCGATCTTAATGCGATGCAAAGTACACAGACAGGAAATAAAAAGAAAAGGAAAGTATCCGTCAATCCCTGTGGCTGCCTTCTCAATTCTTCTGAAAGCTTCGAGTCTTTATCATATTATTTATCCTCCGACACGCACACCATCCTAAAGCCAACAATAAAACGGTGCGATTCTCTTCGGGATAAGCGATGCCATTTCGCTCTGCTTCCAAGATTTCGAAGTAAGACGAAGAAGAATGGGAACAGATAAATGAAGAGAGAGAGAGAGAGAGAAAAAGAAGAGGAAGAAGAGAAAGGACAAGTGGGAGATAAAAAATTGGTCGAGGAAAGGCAAGTTCTAGTCGATCGATTTTATATATTAGCAAGAGAGTAACGAGAGTAATGAGAGTAATGGAAAGTTTCTCGCGATGAATGAGAGAGATCACTTATCTCTCCAGGCCGCTCATTAATTGACATAATTAAGCAATTACGGGAGGAGTTAGGGATCCTCGAGTCGCGCAGTAAGTCAGGCCTAAGTGCGTGCAATTTGGAACGATATGCAAAGTCCTAAGTTGCAACGGATTCGAGGTAATTGCTAAACGCCAAGAAGCGCGAGGATGCGTCGTCGTTAACGAGAACGAAGAGTTTCGTGGCAAAGTTTTGTCCCCGTGTGGATATATCCGAAAGGAAAGACCGTTCTCGTCTTTAAAATAATTATAATCGTTTGGTCGTTATCAAGAACGAAACTATTATCGTCTTCCTACGATGGTTCGACGAATGTAGCAGAGTTTAAAAAATATTAGGGACGAATACGCGTACGGCATTGTCCAAAAGGAAAACACTCGGTCGGGCATTGTCAAAAGGGTCAAGCGTCGAGCGAGAGAGAGTGGTACGAACGATGCACCTTGGTAACGCGACAAGAATGGGCTGCATTATTGACATAGTTTAACCCTTGGGGTGACATACCCCTAACCATCGAGCCGTAATACATACGAAAGTACGTGGTATACGCTCGTCCGGCCCTTTAAAGTGTCCTTTTCATTGGTTCCTGCCCATGACGAGGGCCGAACGCCTATCGCCTCGCATCGTCATCGCGTTCCTGTCACAAGGGCTTCGCACACAAGATAGAAAAGCTCCGATTTTAATGACTCCTCGGACAATGCGCTCGAGATCGTGACTGTTTGACACCCTCGTAGAACGTGCAGCGTCGAAAGATTCCTCTTTAAAAATCGATCGATCGACTCTTCAAACTCGACGATTTCGGTGAAAATGTAAATTCACGGACAGCTACGATAAAACCGAATTAGATTTGTTATCCTCTTACAAGTCCATGGATCCTTAATCCCTTTCAAAAAGAAAGGTCGCTTTTTGAAAACGGATCCGTAGCTACTACGAGAGAGAGAGAGGGAGAGAGAGAGAGAGAGATCCGAAAAGACGTATAACGAGGTAAGTAGCGAGACTCGAGCAATCGGTCTCCATTATAGAGAGAGAAATGTGCTCCGTGAAAGGAAGAAACGTTAATTCGACATTCCTCGAAAACTTCTCGATCGAAGAGACTGAAACGACCATCGTGAAAAATGTCGAGGAAAAGAAAATAAGTCTCGTAGAAAATTACTAGGTGGATCAACGATTTTCCGTGGAAAATCGATTGCCTTGTTCGATCTCGCGTTCAACCGCACGTAGACCTTTCTACTTTACTCGACCACCTTAGAACAGATCCGATCGTTAGCTTTAACGGGAAGCGCATTAAGCCGACGACGGATCGCGAAACGAAGTTGTCGCGTTACCGGACGCAAATGAGCGAGACAGAAAGAGAGAGAGAGAGAGGGGGTGGAGAGAGACGACAACGCGTCTGTACATGCACGCGTATGCGATCTAACGCGACAACGTCGTTGAAAAAAAAAAAAAAAAAAAGCAATTTACCTCTCGATTCGATGGAATATACATAGTCCCAGCATCGAATATTTTTCGAATCACGCGCATCGAGTAAAGCGTTTCAATGCGAGATAATCGTGTGACGAACGATCTACGCGTGAAAATGTACAAACGAACGGTAGGTATCTTAAAACGGTTTTGTCGTCAGAAATCTTGTTTCTAACGAAGAAAAACGATCGAGTATAAAAAGCGCGGAAGAGTCGAAGAACAGAAAGAATGGGGGAGAGGATAAGGGTGGACGGGAGGACTCGAGTCTGACCCCAAGTTCGCCCCCTCGAAGCTAGCTAGCCAACAAATTTGCAGAGCCGAGCTCAAGACCGTGAGCGCGAGTTAACGCCACATAAAACAAGCACTCGAGGTCTTGGCAAGCATATAACTTGCCGTAGAATCCGTGACAGACTGAAAGGGTTACGTTGAACGAGCGCGCGCGCGCTCGTTTCAGCATGTCCCATATGTTTCGTGCACGTAATTAAAGTGGCCAGGTAGCCAGCCCCAGGCAAAACTCCGCGCCATCGAACGCGAATCTCGTTTCATCGCATTCGCGTTCTCGTTCCCGTCGTATTTCGATGATGCGATTAGTCCCCCGACGACTAAATATTTTTACCGTGCCGATGTACGCGAGACATTTGGTATTCCAAAGAGACGTCGTCGTCTCCTCCGTAGCATCCTCTTAGTTTCCTAACCAGCCTTCTCCATTCGACCCCTAAAGCCAGAGACGAAAAGGACGCTCGGTCGGAACAATGAGCGAAAGAATCGTCCGACTATAATATAACGGGCACGAAACAAGACGGGAACGACGACGAGTGCCGCGTGTCGCTAATACGGACCGAACAATGCCGGGCATAGAGGGTGAGAATTTTCCAGGGCCCTTGAAACAATTAACGTCACCACCGGTAGGTAATCTCCTGCTCAAGTTTGAATCGTACCGGTACGCGTGAAAGTTCAAACCCGCGAATCGATATCGTCGAGACCCGATAATATGCCCGACGCGATCGTCTCCGATATTGGTATGGTTGCGGGGGTCGAATAAAAAAAAAAAAAAAAGAAAGAAAAAAAAAGGAATTCGTAACGCGTTACGACGGTACGACGAACGAAATGTAAATTTTCGTAGAACGTAATGCCCCGGCACCGACGTTCCTTCGACGTAATCGATATCGATGATTGAACTTGTGAAATTCGTTCGTATAATGGAAGTGCTCGGCAAACGAGGAACACGCCTGCACCGGTAGTATCAATTATGACGACAGAAACTCGTTAAGATCGCGTCGATTAAAGTTTCGATGAGCCAAGTAATGGAATTTGTCTCCTCTTCTTCTTGCCGATCCGGCAATATCGCGAGCTTCTTAAGAAAAATAATCATACCCTTCCCATGCATTATTATTTTGCGAAAGAAATGAAAGAAAAAATAAAAAACAAACACTTTACCTTTGCCATGTAATTGTTGTCTGTTCGTATCGGCACGAAGATTCTCCGCGGTGTGAACGAGTTCGTCCAATTGTGGCTTCTTCTGCTCCAACTCTCGCAAGACGTTCTGCAAGATTTGAAAAGTAGTAACGTTAAACGCATCAAACGTGTAAAGTCCTCGTAGAAAGATCTCGAATAAAGATCTTGGTTCGCTTAAAGCGGCAATGCCCTTCCAAAATATTTTCCCGGTCCGATCGTAAGTATTATTTTATCCTCGTGTCTGTGTGTGATATTCAAAAGCACCGAGGTGAGAAAATGTGCGCCGCGCCGGAAGATTTAAGAGGATCGGGGAAACAATAATCGTGCGATGTCTTGTTGAACCTCGGTAGCACGAGGATGAAAGAATAGAGAATGAATATATCTCTTTGCCATTCGAAATCTCTTGTCGGTCCTAATGCCGCTGCATTCGGAGCAGGCTTTAAATTAATCGTCGTGGGATTTGGCAAAGTTTAATCTCGATTCTCCCAACGCTTTTTCCTCCCTCCCTCCCTCCCTCCCTCCCTCCCGATTTTCTTTTCTCGTCGCGTGATTTCATTCGCATAAGCAGCATATAACGTGTGACGATAAGGGTAATCGAAAAGAGTAAGTATAACCCGTAGATACGTATGTACATAAGTAAAATAGAAAGGT